>QANX01006360.1:0-50877 GCA_003254975.1 Ochetophila trinervis | reverse complement strand
ATTACATGTAATACAGTCATATACAAAGCGTACGCACATTTTATGGCTTCTTTTCAATTATATGTAATATAACGTCATATATCTAAAATTGACATGTAGTTGGATATACAGTATCCATGGTCAATATATGAGTACTATATTGCAACAGAAAAAAAAAATCATTGCCAAAAATTAAGAAGAGGGATATAGAAGTATTGAACAGCCACCTAGGCTGTGGGTGCATGACAACATCTCTACATGTAAAAGATTGGCAGGGCCACGTGGACGGTGGAAAAAGTGTAAGGCATTGGGAAAATTGTCTGAGCAATCAGAGAGAAGAAGAGCCCAAACATGGAATTTCTGGTGGCAGATCCATGGTGGTCCCGATGATCTCACGATCCTACGGCTCTGTAAAGGAATTAATTAGTGGTGGTGGCAAAGTGCTGTTCTTTTGGGAAACACTTGCGTGTGGTTGACGTACAAACACATATAAATTGAATAAAAATAAATTAATCATAACTTTTTATTGTTTTTTTCTACCTGCAGTTTTCTTCAATTCGTACACCCACGATCCCTCTTTCATTTCGCCATGTGTTTTGTTTGGTCTCTTTCTGGTTAAGCTTTGAGTTCATCTTCATCACTTCAACACGTCAAGTTTTACATACCTACCTAGCTGTTCCTTTTTTTTTTTTTGGTAAATACCTACTTAGCTGTTCCTTGTTTGGCTACAGCCTAAGGCCTAAGCCTAGCTATTCTAAAACCAAACATTGAATTCGTTTCTTTCTACGTGTTTCTGATTAATCATTTGTATTTTATTTATCATTTGTATTATATTTCTGGCTATTTTATTTCTAAAATTTTACTTTTAAAGGTGCTATGATATATTGTAGATTTAGAAATGTTGTAGTATTCGATATCCGGTCTAAAATCCATACGTTGGTTGTTATTGTTAATGTTATCGGGGTTGTTGAATTTGTTTTTTTTTTTTTATAAATAATTAAAGATCTTAACTATAGCGGAGTTATGGGCCTAAAAAAAATATAGTGAGAGGGTCAAACCAGGCGTCTTTGCAACTTTATGGAAGTCCGCTATTGGCGGCCCGTATCACTGGAACCTCTTACCCCCTCGTGCGTTAGCAGAGGAGGAGAACACATGAGTCATGTGGAGCTACTAAGACTCGAACCCGCAACTCCTACAAACAGGTGTGATGAGTGAGCTAGTTCCTACCACATGGACTACACTCTCATGTGTGGTTGTTGAATTTGTTGTGGTTGTTGTGAGTGTAAATATATTATTTATTGTGCAAGATAATTTTAAACAGTAATATATATATATATATAATTAGAAGTTTAGTAAGTAAATTCACGAATAAATATAAAAATTATATGCATATAACATATATATTTTTTAAAATTCAATTTCTGTATCAGTTTTTTACAGAAAAAAATGCATTTTTTGAAAGGAATAGTTAAAATTTGTATAATATTTTATTTCGTATAAAAAATAAAAATAAAGAATTAAAAACATATTTTGGATTTTTTTCTCTGTTAATGATTTTTCAATACTTTCTAAAAAAGTTTATTTTTTCTTTTATCATCTTTATTAAAACGTATTGTTTCAATAGCGATTCAAGAATCTTCAATCACAATATGTAAGACTTATTTTTAATAAATTACAGTACATAAAATATATTTAGTTTAATTTATTTAAAATTGTTGAATATTTATTTGGAACTATTTTTAGTTTTATCAATCATAGCTTTATTATAGCTCCATTACTTTTAGTTTTCTCTTTCTCTTTAATTTCTTTAATTTTTTTTATATTGATGATATAACGTAGTTAGAATTTATTATTATTTTGTTATAATAATGATAGTTTTTTCTCATGTATATATAAAAAAAAATTATTGTAATAAATATTTGATATCATATTTTTANTAATTTAATAATATTTATAATAATAAATCTTTTCATGCATCGAACGGTACGATCTAGGTATGATCTAGTTAGATCTAAAATGTTAACATTACATGGTTTTGTAAATCTAAATTGATAACTTACACTCATAGAGAAATGGTCCAAATGGAGCGGATCTTTGTCCGTTTTAATACACCTTTAAGATTGTTGAGACGGTTAAAGAAAAGTGAGATATTGCAATCTTCAGTAAAATGACAAGTCCAATTATATATTCATTTTTTTTTCTTTTTTTTTTTTTTTTTTTTCAGTAGTCGTCATTAAGTTATGCTTTTTAATTTTAAATTGCATGATCTTTTTATGGTTATTAAAGTAAGAACTTGAACTCTGCACAACAATGATAAAAGGATGAATAAACTATTAAAATGTTCCATTAGTGCAAATAGGCTAATTTCTTTTATATGTTATTTTGAAAATAGGAAACTTTATTTAGAAAACAATGGGAATATATAAATTAGCTTGGAAAGAGTGAGATAACCACTTCCATCCAGACTTTAAACAAAATTAAGACAAAGCATATCTAGCTAAAATATGAGAAACATGACTCCCTACCCAAAAAGAGCATTAAAAATGAGGGTGGATTAACAAAAGGTTCCTAATATCTTCAACAATGAAACAATTACCTGTCTCCAAAAAACCATCACACAATTTGCAAGCCTATGAAATTCTCTCCCACTGGTTTGGCAAAGACTAAAGTGGTACCATCATAAACATACTGGTAGATTAGGTCTTTCATTCCTTTCTTATCAATGATTCAAAATTGAATCAGGAAAATCCAGAGCCAAAAAAAAAAAAATCTCATTTGTTGTAATACGTTGATTTTTATTTTTCTATTAATTATGTGTAATTTGTTTTCTTTAAATATTTAATAGTGTTAGCTAGTACTAAATATAATTTATTAGACGTTTTAAATAACTATAAAATATATATATATATATATATATCATAAACGCTGAATTAAAAATTATTTCAAACTGCTTTTAATTTGATGTTTTATATTTTATTATCGTTTAAGTTTCTAGTTAATTGAGATATCTAATAAATTTTAACTAATATTAATTAATATTTGAAATGAACAAACTCCATTCACAATTAAATAGACCTAAGATAAAATAATCGATTTAATGGTCTAGTCTCCTCTTGTGATAAAACTTTACCAGAAAATGTGAAACAAGAGCATGTGAAACAAGTCCTCTTTCTTGAAAAATACTTTAGCAAGATGGGTATATTCGCTTTTTTATTCATAAATTAGTGAAACTTACTACATGAGCTTCATACATAAATATAATGTATAGGATGGTTCCACTGAAATTTTTCTAATCTGCCTCTGGTCGACATCGATCTTTCTTTCCCACCTCCCGTTCATTTCCCCATTCTGCATCACTAAATCGATGTGTCCCACCACGTCCATGTTACTGGGCCTCCATCAAGGCCGACATGAATGCCCATCTACAGTGGGCCCTTTGCATAAACCCTATGGAATATTTGTACAGGTGATCCCTCCTAATTCAATTGAACAAAAAAGTTTTATCCTTCAAAAAATTGAAATTTTTCCCATGTCACCTTTCTGCACATCTGCCATTTTTCATTATATCGTCATTTAATGAATTTAACGGAGGTAGAATAGGAACAAGAGAGAGACATTAAATTTTGCCCATCTCCCTCTCTAGGTTGTTTGAGGGAGAAGGCAAACCAAGAGGGAGAAACATTAAATTTAAATTCATTTAAATGGAGGTAAAATAGGAAACGCCAAACGCACAAAAAAAAGTAAGATGGCAAAAAATTTTAATTTGTTAAGAAGAGAGGATTGAAAAGGAAAAATACTTCAATGGTTCCATCTTATAAATGAATAAAACCTACTGTATGTTTTCTTTTAATTTGGTAATAATAAAACCTACTGTATGGGCTCAACAAACGAATGTAAATATTTTGCTGTTCAGGAACGCGTTAATACTACAAAAAAAAAAATTACTGCTTTTGCCTTTTAAGGGCCATTAAAAGGTGGTCTTTTTCCAATCTAATATATTCGTCTCTATTTCCAGGCAACGATTGCAATATTCCATCCCAACCCCCACTCCCCCATTTTAGTTTTTTGGTATTTTTCAAAGAAATTCACTTTGTAAATAAAAGTAGGCAAGTTTAAACTGAAATCAGATTAGCTTTTACGTATAGACAGAGATGTAATAAGATGTAAATTTAAAGAGGTTTATAATAATTTTTATTAAGCAAATTTTGACATGGAATGAAATTTTATTAATATAAAAAAAATATGCATAATTAAAAAGATATAATGAATGTTACTTTATAATTTGCATCCAACAACTATAATGCATTAATTTAGAAAATAAACTCAATTAAAAAAAAAACAAAAATAATGGCAAAAATAATAAAATACTTATTAAGTTGTAATTTTTAATTATTCAAAAGATCAAACTTATCAATTTTGAAATCTGAATCTATATTATTAATAATCTCTCTCTCAATATAGACAACCATTGTTTTGCCTAAAAATTCATTCTCTATTTTATTAAAAAGACATGTCTTTATAAGTTTTATTACTAAAAAAATATTTTGTTGTTGCTAAAGAAACTCGAAGACTAAACACAAGTCAAATCAACCTATCGATTAAAAAATAATATGTTAATTTTTATGTTTCAACCAATAGTTGCCACAAATGAGAAAGAAAAACAATATTATGAAATTGTAGATTGTTGTTTACATCATACTTATAATTATTTAACTATCTTCTCAAATCTTATATGCATTCTTAGTAAAATTATAATAATATAATTTTTCAGCTATAATAAAAATAGAATCTATAAAAAATAATTTAAACTCATGAACAAGATTTAAATACATCACTAAGGGTGATGAGTTCTATTGTTTTTTTTGGTAAATCTATTATTCAACTCCATCAACTAAAAATCTATCACATCATTGAATATAGTAAAATGATAGTAATCTTCCACTGTAATGTTATTTTTCTATCAGTAAGAACATCTTATACCTTCCATGCAACACACACTAAAATCAGGCAAATTAATATCATAATTTTTACATTTTTTTTAGATTGGTTTGGGTGGAAGGGTAAACTAATAATTTTAATTTAATTTTTTTTGGGTGGGCTCTTGCCATAGGGATATTACGTCCCTGCCCATAGAAATGTTTTAATTTTCATATGGTATGATTTTTGGGTGTAAGAAAAACAACATATTGTTACTAACAAAGTTTTTAAAAAACAACCGCTATATATATATATATATATACACACTGTTAAAGTACTTTTCATTAAGATCTAAAACCTTATATGAAAATATCAGTATTAACGGAAATATTAAAAGTTAAAATATAAAAGTATCGATTACAATATTGACAAAATATTGATATTGATAAAAATTATAAAAAATTAAAAATTTATAAAAAAATAGATATTTATAATGAAATTTCAAGATATACTTATTTATTAAATATTTTATCAATTTAACTATAAATTAAAAAAAAAAAACATTGTGTAAAAATTATAATTCTCATAATCAATAAACCTATATTACATGTAACTGTCATTGTTGATAGTCATGATATGTATATCATATTGGTTGGCTTTGTGCATAATTGTTGTCCCCTGATAGTTGAGCTTGAGAATGTATCCATGAGTTACTACTTGATGATATTCCATTAACATCCATTGAATAAGAGTTACATCTACCTCTAACCTTCATTGATTCAAAATTTATAGAAAAAAAATTATTTTCTTAGTGTAACATTTCTATTCTACCCATTTCTCTATGTGTACAGTCTTTTTCCTACAACACTAATTCCTAGCTCACCTTCTCTACTTCCATGATCTTTATTTTGCGTTGCATGAGTATAATATTCTTCACTTGTAAATGAATTTAATCTATCTTGAATTAGTGACTATTTTTCGTAACTATTTCTAAATTCACAAGAGTATCTATTGATATCACCACTTGAGCTAGAAGCATTATCAATGGTTTGAAATCTAAACATGTACCCCTGAAAAAGGCTAAAGCATAGTACTAGGAGTTCTAGTTGATTTTCTCATAAGCTTTTGAAAATAATCAGCACTATTAAAACCTACTTCTTCAGCGATCTCTTTTGCAATATTTATACCACTATCTTTTGCTTGAAAAGCAATTTTTGGATCAGAGTTCCATTCTTTATGCCAAAATTCACTCTTATTGTACCACTAGTCTACTATTACATAACAAATTGAAAATAATGATATAACAATTGAAAAACAAAAAATAAAAAAATGTAAAATAATGATTACAATTTAAGAAAAAAAAAGAATAAATAAATAAATAAAATTTAAAAAAAAAATGCTCATATTTCACTTGTATGTAATATTGAAAGCACATCATTTTCTAATTTTTATAAGTAATTAAAAAAATTATTTTGTTTTTTGTATTTTATAAAAATCTATAATATTTTTAAAATTCTATAAAAATTAATAAAAATTTTAAAATTTTCTATGGATATTTCATAAATTTTTATAGATATTTTATAAAATTCTATAGAAAGTATGAAAATTTTGTTTGAAAATTAAAAGTATCAAAAATTTCGACAGAAATTATGAAAATTGTACATTTGTTTTTGGGCCAAATATCCTATCAATATCTCCAAAAAACCAAAATTTGGTGGAAAATTTTGATTCTTTCGTCCTTGCCAAAAATATGTGAAATGGACTTGTTCATCATTACAATTTAGGGCTCATAAGAGTTCTCTCGTGCTTTTCATCCATTGTTTACTATTGTTAAACGGTAAAAAAAACAGAAGAAAGAAAAAAGAAAAAGAAAAAGAATGATAATATGGGATTTAAAAAGATAATGTCTCATTAATTTTATCTCTTTATCACTTATTAAGATAAAAAGAATATCAAAATCAAAATTTAATTTTAAAAGTTCAAAATTTAATTTTAAAATTTAATTTTAAAATTGAACTTTAAAATTAAATTTTGAAACCAACTCATCTCTATCCAGGTTTCTCATCATCTTCTATAAATAAAAAAAAAAATTTCACTATAAGGGGTTCAAAGCTTGATAGAGATAAAAGAAAAAATAAGGCAGAGAGAATAATATCTAAAATTTAGAGAGAGGAGAAAATACATAAAAAAAGAGAGAGTGAAAAATGTATTAAAATGATATTTCTTCTTCCTATTCTTTCTTTTTGATGTGTTTTACTAGTTTTTATAATTCAAAAGGGGCCTTCGTCTATGACATTGGACCCATGAGAATTATGGATGTTAGTGAAATTCTTTTCTTTTAGTTTTGTTTACTATAACGTTTTTTTTGTTTTGTTGTGTGTATGGTTTTGGAAATAGCCTGTGAAGGTCTATGGCCTGAGTTTCCTTACGAGGCTATATGTATGTCTCTAAATTTTTTTATTATTATTATTTATTATTAAAGATTTAGAGTGAGAAGGACCTATTAAGGTCATTGGTATGAAATTTCTTTTATCTTAATGTTTTGCTAATAAATTATTAAAAAATAGTAGGCAAAACTAAAAGAACAAAATTATTTTCACTAACTTATCTTTGATATTCTCTACCTTCAAAGTGTTCTTCACTGTAAATTATTGTGCAACTTAGACTGCTCAAATTAATAAAAAAATCAGCAAGTAAAAAATAAAAAAAACTTAGTTGAATCAAAATTTAACAAATAAATTTTGATTTAAAAAAAAATCAGCCGGTTTTTTGGGTTTATATTGAAAGTGTAACATCCCGTTTCGAGAAAAATAATAAAATTTTCAAGTTTGACCAGTTTGACTTTTAGTGGGCTTGGAGTTGATTTTTTGTGTGGTTATATTTTTGCTTTGACTTTGGTACCGTTACGTAGAGCTAGTCGATACGAGTTCGTAGACTAGCAGCATGCTCGATTCGGAGTTAACACCAGAAAGTTATGGTCATTTTAGTTTGAAGGGCAATTTGGTAATTTGGCAAGGACTGATATTTTTGGACGGGAAATAACCTTTTTGCCCTTGCCTTCATCACTTTAAATTTCCAGAAGGGTCTGGATTTTTGGACAAATTTTCCCCCCAGCAGCGTCACTTCGCCGCCACTTTTCCCACGCCGGTAGCCGCCACACGGTGGCCGGACTTGGCCGACCACCACTCGGAAATCGAAGCCAGCAACCTCCTCTTCCTTTCCCCACCGGTGGTTTGCCGTGAAACCACCTGGATCGCCGGAAATTGCAACAAAACCGAGAGCTCGTGAACAGTTTGAACAGTCGCGACACCACCTTTGGCCGGCTATATCTCATTGTTCCGGTGGAGTTAAGGAGAGTTCTTGGTACCGTTGGAAAGCTGGTGCGACGATCTACTTTTTGGTACCGAGTTTGATGCCGGAAACAGCCGGAGCACGCCGGAAAACCGCCGCAAAGTCTCGAAAAAACCACCCTGAGGCAGTCACCTTTCCGGCTAGATCTGCTCCTATCGCCGGCGAGTGGCACAACACAGCCACCACCATCGGACTCAGAACACGCCGGCGACCAGATCTGCACTTTCCCGAGCTCCGACGACCACCACACGCTCCCCACGCGCCGCCCACGCGCCGCCGTGACCGAGCCTCACGCGCCGCCGCCGTTTTGCTGCACCGCCGGCGAGTGGTTGCTCACCTTTTGTCCCACCGCGTTCCTAGGGTCGTGGGCAAGCTTGCTGTCCAGTCAATTTGACCCAATTTCGGTCAGATTCGGAAACGCCCAATTCCGGTTGAGGTCCAATCTTCCGGGATCGATTCCGACCATTGGCGAGGACGAATCTTGAAATTGAAGGTAGATTCTCGTTCCTTGCATCTTCAATTTCGTTTCGGTATAAAGTTTGTTGAAATCGGACTTGAAACGGAAAAATCCATTGAATTTAGGGATTTTTGCCGAATAAGGGCATTTTTGTAATTTTCGAAAATATTGGGATATTTTCGTTATAAAGTTTGTTGAAATCGGACTTGAAACGGAAAAATCCATTCAATTTAGGGATTTTTGCCGATTAAGGGCATTTTTGTAATTTTCGATAATTACTGAAAATGTTGGGCAATCTTAGTATTTAGTGTTTTAATCTTGTATTTGGAAGCTTAGAGGATTCTACAAGCCTTTGGTTAAATTTTCGGTTTTTTTTAAAAGTTATTTTCGGTAAATTTTTTTTAGGTGCTCGTACGCGATCGAGGGTTGGATCGGAGATCCAGCAGGAGCACGCTTCAGACCTGTGAGTGCATTTATTTTCTAAATCATTTGGGAATATATGCTATATTCGATTTCATTTATATTAATTTGTTTTGATTAAATTTTCTTGTGCATTTAAATTAAGATTATTAAATATGTTTTATGATGATTTAAATATTCGCATGAGTTGATTTTATGATTTGATAGATTTCATATTTATTGGAATATTTATGAAATTTGTGTTTTAATTGGTTGTTTAGCGAATTTGAAATGTTTTGGAGATTTTACGATATTGTGGAAATTTGGTGATTTTAAAGGAAAATTGTGACTTTGTGAAATTTAAGAAAATTTTGGGGCAAATTTTTAATATTCAATCTAATTGTTGCTTTTCATAAATTCTGTTAAATAGAGGATTTTGGAAAATTGTTTAATATTAAAAGGATTTGCAAAATGGTTTTAAAAATAAAGGATTTGAAAAATTGATGAAATCTTGGATGAATTTATAAATGATTTTGAGGAGTACCACACTGTATCGAGATGTACCGAGTTATATGAGTTCTATGCGCGCTACTATTATTATTATTATTATATATGCCATCCTCTGCTGCGGACACGTGTCGAGAGAGAGATGATGAGGATCCTGCCATGACGGATTTGGGACGCTGATTCGTTGTGATGACTGAGCCCCCCTCCCCCCGCCTGTGATGCCGTCAGGACGCTGAGGGTCACACGGCACGATATATGCTGTGGTACCGGTTGGTTTTATGATGGTTTTGATTCATTGTGGATTTTATACCGGATTTTGTTTTATGTTGATTGCTGATTTATACCGGTTGATTTTATGATGGTTTTGATTCATTGTGGATTTTATACCGGATTTGGTTTTATATTGATTTCTGAGTTTATACCGATTTGGTTTTATATTGGTTGTTTCTGATTTTAAATTGATGGATTGATTTTATGGATTGTGGCTTATGGCCTTTGGTTTCAGATTTTGACCCATTTGCTTGATCGTTTATGAAATTGTGTTTGACCATCAATTAATTATTATGGATTTCATTTACGTTTTTAGTGTTTGGTACGTGATTTCGATAATTGTTTTAAATTACGTTTTCGCCCCTAAACCGTTTTTATTGATTTAATGATTTGGGGTAAACCGAGGGTTTTGCGAAATGATTTTCAAAACGGGGAACCTTTCAACTGAGTGACGTGAGGTTTGAGTGTAAAGGTTTTAACGGCTGAAATTGTATTTTGTAGTTATCTAGGAGCACTCACGGAGATATTTATATCTCACGTTTTGTTATTTTTACTTCGTTCCCTAGGTCCTAGTTGCAGGTTTCCGTGGACTACCATCGGCATCGCATTCGCACTCGACTTCCGCTGTTACTTCTACTTATGTATAAATCATGTTTCCTTTATTCTGTATCATTGATGGATCTGTATCATTTATATTTTTGTCTATCACTCTTAGTGGCTCTGTCATTCCCACCTACTTCATACATTGTTTCTTATTTATTCATTATGACTCGTTGATTTATTGTGGTGCTTATTTTATCTACTTTTCGTTCATATCTTATTTACTATTCGTCCCATTATTGTTTATTTGTTTATTTGATTATTATCTCCTTTCGGAGGAGGATTCTGTCGGTTGCCCCGAGGGGTTCTGGTGGAATCTTCCTCAGGCGGGGCCTCTCCGGTTATTCTGGAGGAATTTCCGGGGCGGGTCCTGTCACAGTATTTACCTCCATGAAGTATTATCACTTGGGATAGTTTAGCTTTTAAGTTTTTAAATAAGTTTTCCCACATATTAAAATCGCCAAGCTTAGTGATAGGCATAAAATGTTAATGTTTTTATGCCACTTTTTATATTGAATTTAGCTAGTTTATAATTAAGCTAGTGATAGGCATAAGGTTTGAACTGTGAAGATGTAATTTCATCTACCAAGGTTCAAGTTGAGGTACTGAAGCCTCATGTTTCTGAGTATATACCTCCTCATGCTAGAGGAGCCATTGGAAGAGAAAAAGAAACAAAAGATGAGCTGCTGCCCGTGGAGGAGAAAAGGGAAAAGAATTGGGAATACAAGCAACCACTACCACCACCATTCCCAAATAGATTTAAACTGAGCAAATTGGATTTTCAATTTGGAAAATTTCTAGATGTTTTCAAGAAATTACATGTTAATATCCCTTTTGTAGATGCTTTAGAAAATATGCCAAATTATGCTAGGTTTTTAAAAGAAATTATGAAAAAGAAATTAGGTGGTCATGAGATGGTAGTTTTGAATGACGAGTGTAGTGCCATATTACAACACAAACTACCACCAAAATTAAAAGATCCAGGGGGTTTTCTATTCCTTGTCATATTGGTGTTATTAAATTTTCTAATGTTTTATGTGACTTAGGAGCTTCCATAAATTTAATGCCTTATTCTTGTTTCATGAAGCTTGACTTGGAAAAGTAAAGCCCACCTTAATTTCTTTACAAATGGCAGACCGTACAATCAAGAAGCCAATGGGAGTACTTGAGGATGTAATCGTCAAAGTCGATAAGTTTTACTTTGCCATGGACTTTGTGGTATTAGATATGGATGAGGATGATGATGAGCTTTTAATTTTTGGTAGACCTTTCTTAGCTACTAGTCGTGCTCTAATAGATGTACAAGAAGCTAAGCTTACCTTTAAGGTTGGTAACGAGAATGTCACATTTAATATCTACAAATCCACTCCATATCCAAAAGAGGAATGGTGCCATGAGAATAAGGCTTTGGAGTCAAGATCATTAGAGAAAAATGAGAAAAATAATAAAGGATTGCATGGATTGTCGTTCATTAAGAGTTGCTTTGGAGGTGGAAGCAACCAATAAATTGATCCTGGATGAGCTCCACAAGAAAGTCAAGCTAAAGACTTAAAACAAGCGCTTTATGAGAGGCAACCCAAAGTATAATGGTATTTATTTCTAAATAATTTTTAATTTCTTTTAGTTTTGTGGTTTTAGGTGTCATTGAAGAAATAAATCAAAGGAGAATTGAATAGAAGTAATCGGCCAAGAAGCTTCAAAAAGAAACTAAAAATGCAATTTCATTGCATTTCACCAAATAGGGGAGCTTTCTTTCCCTTACTTTTGAACATCGAGGACTATGTTCATCTTAAAGTTGGGGGTGGGTTCTCTTTGTTTAAAAGTTTTTTTCTTTAGTTTTCAATTTTTTAGTTTTTAATTTAGTTTTTAAAAATTTTACTTTGTTGCTAGAATTTTTTGTTTTAGGTGCTGTTTTTTATATTTTGATGAGCCTATCACAAAAATATGATTGTTAATAAATTGGTTCTTAGGTAGTTGAATTGTTTTTGTGTATTCTCTAATGCCTAAAGTTAAGTTCACTTGTTATTATTTTCAAAAATTTTAGCACTTTATTAAATATGCATGATTTTGATTGTATTTTGGAGAAGGTTTGCATTAATTTAGAGTGATTTTTTTTTTGTGAACTCTAGAACTTGCATAATTATTGCTTCAGGCGAAATCCTAGAGCAATGCATTACTTTGAATATGATTTAGGCCATTTTTGTTTTAAGTTTGAGCCTTTCTAGCCTACCTTTAAAATATTTATCCATTAGTACCTTATTTGATCCATTTTTAGGATGCATAATTGATTGCATATTATAGCCTTTTTATTCTCTAAACCACATTGACTTACCTTTTATACCTAAATATATTTTTCCTACCCTATAGACATTTATCAAAGAGATCTTATGTTAAAAGTGATATATGATTATAAATTGTATTTGGTAGAGTGAAGTAGAAGATAATTTGGGGGTGGTTGATGTTGGTCATGCATCTTTGATGTTGAAAAAGAAGTTTGAGCAAGGTATGACAATAGTCAATTTGGGGGTTAGAAGGAAAAAGCTGAAAAAGAAAAGAAAAGAAAAAAAGAAAAAAAAATGTTGTTTTGTGAAGTTTGAAGGAATGGAAGAGGAAAAAGTGTTTTTGAAAGGAGAAAACTAAATTTTTTTTTATAAATTCATGAGTTTTCTTTTTTTGAATTTTTATTCCTACCATTTTCTTTCTTCTAGCCTATTACCCTTTAACCTTTACATTACAAGCTGATAAAGTCCTATTGATTCAAGGTAATGCATTGATCTACATTATTGGAGAGCTATTTAATTATGTTAAGCATATGGTATTTCATATAATTATTTTCAAACTCTATTTAATGAAAATTTATTCAAGTGCATGACATTGAATGTATTATTTGATCTCACACACACACTTGAAAGTAATTATTATGTTGAATAGAAGATAAGGTGTTGAGATGCATGCTCACTTGGAAATTATTTTTGAATTAATATGATTATGCAATCTTTGAGGCAACCTCATCAAAGTATCTTCTTTTTAGTTCTTTCTTTGCTAGGGACTAGCAAAAGTTCAATTTGGGGGTATCTGATAGGCATAAAATGTTAATGTTTTTATGCCACTTTTTATATTGAATTTAAGCTAGTTTATAATTAAATGATAATGAAAAGTATTTAATTATTGTATTTTTCTGTTTTCAGTAAAAGAAAGACTAAAGCCGGAATTACTGTGTTTCTGCGCAATCTTTACTAAGAAAATCATATCTAGAGCTACATTTTGAGGTTTTGTGCGATTCTAGTTGCAAATGATTTCTGATTCACTAGGGTTTCAATGCTGAAAATTTTTATTGCAATTGGTTTGGCCAATAAGTGCCAATTTGATTTATAAAATCACTATTTCCAACAGTTGCGGCATATTTACACCATCTTGGAATTTGAGTGCCTTCCTGATGTCCAATTTGTGAAAAAAAAGATATTTCTGAAAAGCTAAGACATAGACCTAACTTTTTCCACAAGCATCAGTGGATTTAGAGTTCATTTTATCACCCAAAGTCTACTTGGAATCTGCCTGACGGTCATTGAAGACAAAAAAAAAAAGTTCTTTGCTTATTTGGATGACATTTGTGATTGGACTGCAATGTCACCACACACCAACCATGTGTCCGAATTTGCCACATCATATGCCACATGGGAGGTCAGATTATTCTAATTTAATTATTGGAATTATATTTAGGACAAAAGGAAAAGGAATTAAAGATTGATTTTTATTCCTAGAGGGATAAGGAATGTTTCCTTATCTCTAGTGTGAACATGAGGCACAAAATACCTCTATGTCCTTAGGGTGGCCGGCCATTTAGAGAATTTATGGAGATTGAGATTATGTAATATTGTATATCCTATATTTTTTTGGTTTTAGAGATACCTTAGGGTTAAACCACTCTTAAACCTCTCCTATAAATAGATTGCTACCTTGAGAGTGAAAAAATGATCCTTTACAGAATTCACTAGCCTTCACGGCTACAACAGTCTTCATCCCTCTCCAACCGCATCTTTCCCTTTCTTTTCCTCCTCATTCTCACAGCAACATAGGTATTTAGTTAGATTTATTATTCAGTTTTTAAGAGAGCAAAGTTGTGCTATACAAAGAGAAGTCCAAGGAGATTCGGCCATCCTTTTGAGGAGTCACCTTGAGGCTTTGATCATAGTTTGAAGAAGCTAAGAAAAGAGGATTGAAGAACCAATTTCCAGCAGTCATAAATCTGAATTTTTTTCTTTTCTCTTATTTTTTTTGTTATTCAAACTATGCTGTCTCTTATTTATTTCATGGATAATTTTGAGATGATGTGAAGCTAATTTTTCTATAAGGATTATGAAGTAACCCTTTTATGACTATATAGTTTCTAATGCATATTTAAATTCGATTCATGTTTAAGGATAATATTTTATTGTAGTTCTTAATGCTTCTATGAAAAGGTGGATTGATTAAGTATTTATATTGGCTTAGAAATAAGGAGTATAGATATGGATGGGAAATAAAATACATGGTTATAGAAATATTGCATGCCTTAGTGACAACTATAACACGATTTATTGGGTTTGCATGTCTTAGGGCTTAAATTTTTGTGTTTAGATTAGAAGTAATTAAACACGTTGTGCTTGCTAGATTAGAATGCATTGAAAAATCAACTTCTAGTCATATGTGGTTAAAGGGGGGTTAACCTATGAATCTACAATGCATTAGGGCTAAATAGGAGTATTAGTGGTGAAATCATAATTTTTGTTTCTTAAAATCTATGAAATCGTACTTGATGCCTTGTTCTTGTTGCTATGCTTTTAAATTCATGCTTGGATACACACAACAATCAAGCAAACTCTCTTTTAATTTTCAAAGTTTAGTTTACAGTTTATTTAATTTCAATAACTAGAGACATTATTCCTCGTGGGATCGATATCGGAATTCTCTTAGAACTCCACTTTATTACTTGTTAATTCATGCACTTGTGAGTTAATTATACCACAACATTTAGGAACAAGATCAATATTTTTCATCAATTTGATAGAGAGTCAATGTATGAGGCTTGGGAGACGTTCAAGGAATTACTGAGAAAATGTCCACACCATGGGATGCCCATATGGAATCAAGTCCAAACTTTTTAAAATGGGTTGAACTATATGACAAGAAATAATTTGGATGAAGCTGCAGGTAGAGCTTTGTTAAACAAATCTTAAGAGGATGCATACGACCTATTGGAAGAGATGGAAATTAATAACTCGCAATGGGCAAGTAAAAAGAGCCAACATCCTAAAAAGACCATGGCTATCCATGAAAAGGATAAGATAGACAAATTGAGTACTCAAGATGCAATTCTCACAAAGCAACTTCAGACTTTAGGTTCCAACAATTTAAATAATATTTCCAATATTTCTAATTTTAATTGTTGTGAATATTGTGGGGATAACCATGAAAGTATTGTCAATTAGAAAATCCTCTTGAAACTAATGATGTTACTTTTGTAGGAAATTTCTAACAAGGCAATAACAATAATAATGACCCTTTCTCCAACACTTACAATCCAGGATGGAGGAACCATCCAAATTTTTCATAGAGAAACAATTCAAACATCCAAAGAGGACAACAAAGAGGAATTTATCAAATTCCTTCTCAACAACATCAACAATTCCAGTCCTCAAATTTCCAAAAGGCTTTTCAACCTCAAATTCAATCTCATAATTCTTCTTCTATTACTATGTCTTTAGTTGAGCTATCTATGATAAAATGAATAAGACTTCTAGTGCTTTTATGCAGTAAACCAAGGTAGCAATAAAAGGACTAGGTATTCAAATAGGGCAACTCGCTCAAGCTATTCAACGGCTAATGGGCACTCTTCCAAGTCAAATAGAAATAAATCCAAAGGAGGATGTCCAAATTGCTGAGCTAAAGAGTGCAAGAAGGTTGGATGTGCCCCTTGTCACAAAGGAATTTCAACGAGCTCAAGCTAAAGAACTCCATGCAAAGAGGAAATCATTCACTTGGAGGATAGTGACATGAAGAATTAGGCCAAGGAGGATCAAAGTCAACAATTTCTACAATGGAGGCCAAAAGTGAAGAATGGATGGAGGAAGAAGATCCAGAAGAGTATAGCTTGACTTACAATGAAGAAGTATAGGGGAAGAGGATAGTTAAAAGAAATATGGCCTTGGAAAAAAGAAGAAAAAGTTGGAACCCCTAAGGAGGTGGTGGCCAAAACTTTGGAGAAAGATGCAATGGATATGGATAAGCCAATTGAAGAATGTGCTAGGGAGAGCAAAAATTCTAATGACATTGGTGAAGAAAGTGAAGAAGTGGATATTCCTGAGCATCTTATCTTAGAAGAGGAGAGAATGCCAAGAATGAATGTTAGATGGGATGATTTAATTGAGAGTAATGCTTTAGATGAAGATGACTTTCATCCCACGTATGGCCCTAATCAAGCTTATGAAGGATTTATCTTTATTGATAAAAAAAGTAATTGTTGATCAGATTATGGAGAGAGAGGCTGAAGAAAGAAGAAGATAAGAAAAGAGAAGAACATAATAAGAATGTGATGAATACCAAGAGTTTTGAAACAAATTACAAGATCATGGAAAATTTACTTTTCATTGTAATATTAAAGGTTTTGAATTTTCTATTGCTTTATGTGATTTTGGTGTTGCTACTAATGTTATGCCTTTTTCTATTTTCATGAGATTATGTTACAGATGGCTTTGCTCAACCCATGATGAGATTATTTTGAGCGACAACACTCATGTTCAAGTTGAAGGTATCTTGGAGAATGTTCGCTTTAAAGTTGGATCTATTAAGTATAAGATGAAGGATCATGATGCTTCATTGATATTTGGTAGGCCATTCTTAGCTATTAGTAGGACTAAGATAGATTTAGAGGAAAAAAATGTTGGAGCTACTAAGTGCAGATGGCCTAACTAGAGAAGCTTTTTATATGGATAGACCTTCGTAGTTATAAAAGAAGAAAAGGAAAAGATGTGTAAGGAGCTAGAAGATCAAGGAAGATTTGAGATATCTTGCATCATTGGAAGAACAAAGTTGTCAAAATGCCTATGTGATTTGGGTGAGTCTATTAATGTGATGGGCAATAGTATTGTAAAAAAGCTAGGTTTAAAGTTGACACCAACCACTATGTCTATAAGTATGTCTGATCATAGCCAACTTTTCCTTTAGAGATAGCTATGAATATTAGGGTAGAGGTTAGTATGTTTTCTTTCTTAGTTGATTTTGTGGTATTTAATGAGAGTAATAGATAATCTTATGATGCCCATTTTTAGCTACGAGTAAGGCAAGTATTGATGTATACAAAGGTTACTTTAAAGTTAAGATATGGTTTTAGAGTGGAAAAGTTTTATATGTATGAACCAATGAAGTCTAAGAGACTCAAGCTTCTAAAGCATATAAGAGAAAAATAACTTTTGGGGATGTCAGGAGATGGCAGCAATCCAAGGAAGAAACCAAGATGAGCTTAACAAAAAAGTCAAGCTAAAGACTTGAAACAATTGCTTTTTAGGAGGCAACCCAAAGTTTTAAATTTCTTGCTTTATTTTATTTTAGTTTATTTTTAAATGTTTTTTATTTTTTTTATTTGTGTTTTTAGGTTTCAAAAAAAGAAAAATCAAAGGAAAACGAATGAAATGGGTAATCAGCCAAAGAGAGCTTTTTGAGCTTAAAGTTTGCAATTTAATTGCATTGTATCAAATGGGGGAGCTTTCTTTACCTTTATTCTTTATTATGTTTAATTTCTTTGTTTTTAACATTGAGAGCTATGTTCATCTTTATTTGGGGGTGGTTCTTTTTGTTATGTAGTTTTCTTCTTTAGTTTGAGTTTTTATTTATGCATGTTTAGGTTTAGTTTTTAAACTTTAGTTTTTTTGTTTTTTGCTGAATTTTTAGTCTTAGGTGTTTTCTTAAATATTTTGATGGGCCAATGATGAGAATATGATTGATAATAAATTGATTCTTAAGTAGTGGAATTGTTTTTGTATATTCTCTAATGCCTAAAGTTAAATTCATATGATGTTACTTTAAAAACTATTTTGAGCACTTTGTCAAATATGCATGATTTAGATTGTATTTTGGAGACTATTTACATTAAACTAGAGTGATTATCTTTGAACTCTAGAACTTGCATAATTATCGCTTGAGGCAAAATCCTAGAGAGATGCATTACTTTGAATATGATTTAGGCCATTCTTGTTTTGAGTTTGAACCTTTCTAGCGTACCTTTGAAATTTTTATCCGTTGGTACCATATTTAGGATGCATAAAAGATTTCATATTAGAGCCTTTTGATCTTTAAACCACATTGACTTATCATTTTGAGCCTAAATATATTTTTTCCCTACCCAATACATGTTGAAATGGATATATACTTATTAATTTGTATTTGGTGGAGTAAAGTAGAAAATAATTTGAGGGTGACAATGATGGTAAATTTCAGCTACTATGTATCTTTGATGTGGAAAAAGAAGAAGTTTGAGCAAGGTATGAAAAAGAACAATTTGGGGGTTAGAAAAGGAAAAAAAAAAGAAAAAAAAAGTGAAAGGAGTTGAAAAAAAGAGTGTTGTGAAAGAAAAAAAAATGTGGAGTTTGAAGGAAGGGAAAAAGAAAAGTTTTTTTGTGAGGAGTAAACAAATGTTCTATAAGCATATTATTCATAATTTTTTTTTCTTTGAATTTTATTTTTTCTATCATTTTCTTTCATCTAACACATTACCATTTAGCCTTTACATTACAAGCCTATAAAGTCCTTATGATTCAAGGTAATGCATTGATCTACATTAGTGGAGAAATTAATTATGTCAAGCATATGGTTGTTCATATTTTACAATCTCTATTTAATGTAAATTTATTCAATTGCATGGCATTGAATGTATTATTTGATTTCGCACACACACTTTGAAAATAAGATTATGTTGAATAGAATATATGGTATTGAGTTGAATGATTACTTGGAAATTACTTTCGAATTGATATGATTATGTAATATTTGAGGAATCTCATCAAGGTATTTGGGTATATTTTATAGGAAATGTGTTTTTAGTTCTTTCTTTCTTTGCTAAGAACTAGCAAAGTTCAATTCGGGGGTAGTTGATCAACATAAAAAGTTACTATTATTATGTCATATTTTATGTTGGATTTTAGTTAGTTTTGAGTTAATTGTTAATGAAAATTACTAAATTGTTGTATTTTTCTATTTTTAGAGAAAGAAAGACAAATGCTGGAAATTGTTGTATTTCTATGCAATCTTTACTGAAAAAATCATATATGGAGCAACATATAGAAGTTTTGTGCAATTCCAATTGCTAATGATGTCAAGTTTCATTGCAATTGGATCAGGAAATCAATACCAGTTTGATTTTGAAGATAAACATTTTTAGCAGTTGAGATAGACTTACACTCACTTGAAAAAATTGACATTTGAGTACTTTTCCAGTTTCCATTTTGTACGATCAAAATATGCCTAGAAAGCTAAGACATAGACCTAAAGTTTGCAATAGGAATAAGAAAATTCTGAGTTCATTTGGTCATCCAATGTATATTTGGAATCTACTTGACGAACATTGAAGATATAAAGAGAAATGTCTTTGTCGACTAGGATGTCACCTATGCATAGATGATTGGGATTGCCACATCATCATTCTCCAGCCATGTGTGTTATTTTTGACACATCATATGCCACTTGGAAAGTTTAGATTATTCCATTAATATTAATTGGAGAAGGAATTAAAGTCAGAAATAAATTAAATTCCTAAAAGGATATAGATTACTTTCCTATCTAATTGGATGTGTGACATCCTTTTGAGTGCACCAATGATCTATTTATCCCTATATGGCCGGCCATGTGAGAGAATATAGGGAGATTTGATTTTTATTTTAATTTTGTTCTCTATTATCTTGGAAAAATAGACTTGGGGTAAGTCTTTAACTCTAGAGTCTTTCCTATCTCAACTAGCAATTTTCTCCTATAAATACCCTACACCTTGAAGCTTGAAAGGAGAACTCTTCTACATTATTTTTCAGATCTTTTTTAGATTATTTTAGGTACAATTTTAGAGGGCTTTTGAGCAAGGGAGAATTGGCTACACAAAGGTACTAGAGCAAGGGGAATTTTCGGCCAGCACTATTGGAGGAGTTCAACTTTGTTCTTGAGACATATTTGAAAAAGCAATTGAAGGAGGAATAGGAGAAGAAATTCGGCAGCCATGAGATCTTGAATTTGTTTTCTCTTTTCTTCATCCTTTTGCTATTCATAATATGTTCGTTTTGATTCAATGATGGCTATTCTTAAGAACATGAGTAGCTAAACTTTTATAAGGATTATGATGTAACCCTATTATGAATATTTAATTTTTAATGCATGTTTGATTTTAATTCATGTTGAGAGTTAATATTTCATTGTAGTTCTTAATGCTTTCATGAAAATGTGAATAAATCTAGTATTATATTGGCTTAGGAATAAGGGATATAATATGGAAGGGCAGTGAAATACATGGGAATATGAATATTGCATGCCTTAATGACAACTTGGACAAGAGCTAATTGGGTTTGCATCTCTCAGGGCTTAAATTTTGATATTTAGATTAGGAATAATTAAATACCTTGTGTTTGCTAAACTAGAATTCATTAAGGAATCAACTTATAGTTACTTTTGGTCAGAGGGAGGTTAACTCAATGAATTTTTCATGCATTAAGACTAAATAGGATTAATAGTGGTGAAGTCATAATCCTTGTTCCATCAATATTTTAAAACCTTTGCCTTGTTACTTTTGCTGCCTTGTTTTTCTTTCTTAATTGCTTTCTTTTTAATTCTTGCTTTGTTACACAAAAGCAATCAACCAATCAATCATTCTTTAATTTTATAGTTTTAATTAGCAATAGAATTTATTTTTCATCACTAGATACATTATTCTTCATGGGATAGATCTTCAGTTCTTTTCTAAAAACTACTTTATTGCTTGTTGATTTGTGCACTTGCTAGTTATCAATTTTCACCACAACAACATCCTTTTGGCTCATCAAGGAGGCAGATATATCAAAGCTTTAACCTAATCTAGATTTTCTTTTTATTCCTTTCCGAGTAACCAGATATCCAAAGAACTTATCTACTGAGACTCCCAAGATGTACTTTGTTGGATCGAGTCTCATCTTATACTTCCTTAGAATTTCAAAAGTCTCCTCATGTGATCAAGGTGATCTTTGGCTTCCAATGATTTCACCAACATATTGTTTATATAAACTTCCATGGTTTTTCCAATATGATCCATGAACATCAGATTAACTAGTCGTTGATAGGTGACCCCAGCATTTTATAGTCCAAAAGGCAAGACTTTGTAACTGTAGATGCCATCTCTGTCATGGAGTATGTCTTCTCCTAACCGCCTAGTTTCATCAAGATCTTATTATACTCGAGAAAGCATCTAGAAAACTCATCATATTGCTCTTTGCTATTACATAAATAGGTCTATCAATCATTGGAGTAGGAAACTATCCTTCGGACAAGCTTTTGTTCAAATCAGTGAAATTGATCAAAACCATGTTCTTCCTATTTTTCTTCTTCAGCACTACTACGTTTGTAAGCAAATTGAGATAGTGTGTTTCTCTTATCATGCTGTTCACATTTAGCCTGTCTAACTCTTCCACAATTTGATTCTTCTAGGGGGAAAAATTCTATCTTTTATTTTTGATCGACTTAAAGGTCGGGCCAACATTCAGCTTATGCGTTATAATCATCAGGTCTATTCCGACCATATTACTTGTATCCCACACAAAGCAATGTATCATTTGCTTCATAAAATCAATGAGCTTCTCCCTTATCTCGAGTGTTAAATAGTTCCAATTCTCGATATAGGATCTTGGGGTCTACAGGTATCTCATTTACTTGGTCACAGTCGTATGTTCCCAACTCCACCGTCAGGACCACAAAGCTCTTTGATTGTTATTTAGCCATGAATTTTCCTTTTATAACCTTAATAGAGCATGATCAGGCCACTCTTTACTTACTTCGTAGTGTCTCCTCCTTACATCCATTGGGAAACTTAATCTTATGATGGAAAATGGATATTATTACCTTCATCTCATTTATTCACGGATGTCCAAAGATTGCATTGTAAACGGAGTCCATGTCTATCACCATCATTGTATAATATAAAGTATTTCCTCTAATAGAAATTAGCATAATCACCTTCCCTTCTATCCCACTCAGTTCAGCATTGAACCCAACTAAGTTCATGGTTATCCTTTCAATATTTTCTTCCTCATACTTCATTAGCTTCATAGTGGACCTTAAAATTATGTCAACCAAGCTTTTCCTTTTGACAAAACATCTTGCTATTGTAAGTTTTACAGTAATTGTCATGGGGAAAATGTGGGCCCTCAGCATCATGTTTGGTAAACAAAAAAACCAAATGATCCAGATATATAGGATCTGACATTTTGACTACAGCTACGTCTACCTCTTGGATATGTTTTCTTCTTGCCGCCATGGTATCCCTACCACTAGCGAATCTACCATGAATCGTGTTGACCATTGCATCGGTTGCTCCTCTTCATCTAAAATTCTCATCTCCATTTGACCTCTGTCCTTTGAATCTCTGCCTATTGCTTAGATTTTCTTCTCTTCTAGTCTCTTGATCACTTTTATTTTTGGGAAACAAATTCTTTTAAGTGGTCCTGCTTTACCTGCTTATCAACCTCCCACATAAGTTGTCTGCAATCCTCAGTCAAATGACTGTAGTCATTGTGGCAAATGCAGATCTTAGAATTGTCCCTTGCACAAGGATTGAATATCATCTTTTCTAGCCATTTAACAAAATATTTCCTTATGCTCTACCATCTGCGTAAGAGAGACAGTCATAGTGTATTGTCTAAAAGGGTCGAAAAGATTTTATGTTCCTTTGTTTGATTTAGAAGTGTATTGCCTACTTAGATTCACGAATCTTTTTGTCTTTGACTTCAAATTTGGACAATATTTCCTATCAGATGTCACGATGCTGAGATGTCCTTTCGACTGTCTCTAGGTCTCTCCCCCTATCTCACATTTTTTCCTCTCTTGTAAGTTTAAGATCCTACTTTTGTATGATGAACTCACTTGCACGTTGCAGGATGTTGACAATAGTTTTAGGGGTTGTCATAGTTAGAGTGTAGTAAAAAGGGGACTTTCTGACCAATTATCTTTGGTATGCTTTGACTGTAACTAAATCATGACAGTCATGAATATCAATCATCACCTTATTAAACCTTTGAGTGCATATTTTTAGGGTTTTGACTTTTGTTGCAGTGTGTTAAACAAGTTATCAACATCCATCTTTGCTTTCATGCTCAATGTGAATTCAACTGGAACTTTTGAGACACGTCGTCGAATGAATCTATAGATTGTGGCTGCTTGAAGTAATCATCTCGCACATCATAGCCTCATGTTTCTCTTTGAGTAAGCCAAGAGCAATCATGGTGTTGAGATAACGTAGAACATGTTTTTTCAAATTCGACCCTTCATTAAATGGCTCAAAGTCGGGAGTGATGAAAGGGTAAAATGTGATAGTCTCATGAATCCATTTGGCGAATGGAGTCCAGACTTAAGTCGAAGTCTATTTGTAGTTTGCTAGAGGCACGTCCCTTTGCCTTTTCAATTCTTTAGAGAAAAACTGCTTAAGATCTTCAGTCGTCCAACCCATCCTCCCTCTTGAATCACTAGTCATATTTCCCTACTTCTCTTTCAAAGGTGGGTTCCTAGCAAGAAAAGATGCCCTCTGCTTCTTGTTTTCACCCTATTTTCATTAGAATTATCCATGAAATTGTCACAAGCATCACCATGTCAATATTATTACTCACCACATCTTCATCATCTATATTTATGTCCATATATTGACGTTCAGTGTTATTGCTTTTCTAATTCTACTAACTCTTAAATAAACTCCATGATATCATTTCAACTCTTCTCCATACAAAATCCACTTACGGTAATTCGTATCAAAGCTCTTAAAACATACATGCCCTTTGACTTTTTGAATAGTGCTAAAAAATAATTTTTCACATTCCATGCAAGGGTATCAAATTTTACCATATTTATTTGCAATTNTTTATCATATTTATTTGCACTTTTCTCACTAAATTCTTAAAATAATTTTAAAACTCTTCTGAAATACATTGCTTCTCCTATCCATCATTATCCATGACTTGTCCATTTTTTTTATTTGAACAACAATTAATTGCAACTAATTTAAACAACAATTATTTTATAGTAGATTATAAACAATATATTACTAATAATTTAAACAACAACTAATTTATACCAATTCAATCATAAATAAATAAATAAATATGTAGTAAATCATGACATACATGTAGCAAATAATTGTATTTACAAGATGGAAAAAAAAACAATTATTTAATACAACCAAAAATTTTCAATTAATTACTATACTCTAAAATTAACTAAAAATAAATAAATATGCAATATACAATGATACTATATAAAATTATCGTACCAAAGATTTAAAAAAACAAAATAATTTAAATAAAAAAACAACAAATATATGAATGAGGAATTTAAATAAAAAATAACCTAATAATTAATAAATTTTTTGAATTCATAAAAGAAAAGCATAAAATCTTTAATTAACTNAGCATAAAGATATCTAATTATTTAATTTAAATGATATTAAAATTAAGTAAATAGTTAATTAAACTAATTTTTTTAAAATTAATTATACAGATGGCAAAATTTTTGCCGACGATCAACATCTATATCAACAAATTGATGGAAAGTTTTGAATGAAGTAATTTGAATATTTCTAATCACCACTAAAGCTATTTGAAGGAGATTATGAGAGAATTTGATCTTTTTCTTTTTTTAATGAATGGAGAGAATTTGATTTTTAATTTGATGGGAAGAAGATGCATATATATAAGCAAAAATTACTTTTGCTATATTTTTACAACGATTATTTAAAAACGGTTCAAATTTTAAAATCATCAACAGAGCAACAAGTGTCCACCCATCACATTTGTTGCCTTGATCCTACCACGTGGACAACAAAACATTTACATCATTTTTTTGAGGAACCGATATGTATATGCTCAATCGTTAACGATATTTCCAAGCAAACCGACGTTTATATAGGCTGATCATAACACATGTCATCCACGTTGTCCAATCACCACATAAACATCGGTTCTTTGGCAGAACAGACATTTATAACAGTCCAACAAAATGTCCAGTTTCTCATTAACCGACATATATAGTTGATGCCTTTGCCACATATTAACCACATGTAAAAGCGATAGTTCTTAGCTAGAACTAAGATTTTTGTACACATATTCATTATATTTATTTTTCATAAACGTCAGTCTATCGTTTTATACCTTTTAAATTTATTATTCGTCGCTTTAGAAGATAAATGTCGGTGATCTTAAAAAACAAATGCTTATATCCAATTGAGGGATATCCTTTCTGATTCCTTTGTATTGTAGTGTAAGTTCAGAATGGAAATATTCTTCAATATACAATACAACTGACGTTATAAATATCTTGCAAAAAAAAAAATTGTCATTATAATGAAGTAATAAGTATTGCACATTATACTTTATGATGAGTAAAATTTCATAGTCCAACACCCTATGTAAGTATAAATTATACACTAAATCTGATCAACTTATATAAATTATGCAAATTAATGACCTTTGCTTGTCAAATATAATAAATGTATACACACACGCATATATATATATATATATATATATATAGATGATCTGTAAATTGTTTTCTACCCTAGTTACAACATCTGTATCATAAAATGCAGCCACTTTTGTGGTATCTCTAAATTCAATTTTTTATTTTCCATAAAAAAATCTTAATATGAAAGGTTAGCTGCAACATAATTTATTCATTTTGAATCTTAATATATATATATATACTTGTTTTTCATTATTGCATTTCTATTGTATCTATTTAATTTATTATTAAGATGTAAGGAAATCAAATTTCCTCAAACGATATGACATGACCAGTTTCATTAAATTCATGCATTTTGCCAACAATTTCTTGAATATGCTAGGGAAAAATAATTGTACATAATATTGCATGTTTGACCTATATTTGTATATAACTTGTCTTTTTTTTTTTTGGATTGGTATATCTTGTAATTCATGTAACAAAGCCTAAATAATATTATAATTTTATCAACAAATATTTTGAGCCTACCATGCAACAATCACAACATTTAAAAAATATAACATTCATTTAATTAAAATTACAATGATTATCAATAACAGATAAAAAATAAATAAAACTTAATCTTGACTCGACTATAATTACAAAAAAAAAAAAACACATTATTTACAATTTATCCACTAATTTTTATCCCCAGTACAATGACAAAGTTCATAATGCAGTCTTTTAGGACTAATCTCTCATCCCAATACAATGATATTCATATTTGCATAAATATTAAATTTTTGGTCAAAGTTTAAATTATTTAGCCCGCTTTTAAGTCATTCAAAAAAATGATATATAATAATTAAACAAACTATTTTATCTCAAATTGCACTTTTTCAAAAACAAGACATTATAGCTTTTTACTTTTTTTTGACTTTACATGCCTTAGCTTTTTCTAGATATTTTTTTCACAAAGTAAATACATCAGTGACCATAGGCTCAATTTAATTATAACATTTTAATTTTTTTTAAATTTAAAATCGGCTAAAATAATAACTTTTTTCAAACTTTTAATAATTACACAATAATGAAAATATTTATATAAAAAATTTACTGAAATTCGTCCCATACAATACTACCTGATCAAGTTAAAGAAAAACCGTAGAGAGCAGAAAAAAAAAATCAATATAGCAACTAAAATTTACATAAGTATAGAAGCAAATAGAGACTAAAAATAAATTTAGATCCATACACAATAAAATCATTTTTGAAAATAATAAACTTCTATATAAAAGAAATTTAGATCCATACATAATATCTACTATCTATGTTCGAAACATTTAAATCATTTGAACATATTTTAAACTTAATAATATTGTGACGATAAATATTGAAAATGTTAGAACAAATTAACTAATTGACTAGTGTATTTCAAGATAAGTGTCTAGAATAAGATACTAACAAAATATTATGAATTAAATTTATATGATAATACATATAACTAAGTAATCAAAACACTCACTACAAGAAAAATGATGATAATATAACGATCGTTAAATTACCATTTATGACTAATTTAAAGGGCAACGTCGTATTAAATATCAAATAAGGCGCAATTTCAATTAAAATATAATTATTAAACTTGTTTTACGTAACTGCTACGTGCAAATAGTAAAACATCGTTTTAAAATTAAGAAAAGACGACGCACAACAAAAAACCGTCGTCAATGCTTATAATATAAAATGCATAAAATCCACTTGTCCACGACTGGAGTTGAGGTGGAATGACATGGCAACTTAAGACGACGGTGTTTTTCAATGTCGTGTAAAAAATTATTAGAAATTTTTGCCTTATGAAATCTGAAATCTGCATGTGGTGATTGATTGTGCTGATTAAACATTAATAATTGCAAGATGAGTTGTTAGACCCAATGATATATTGACAGTGGCATTGACAACTCCAAAGCGCAGAGGTCGATTTAGGACAGTGGGTCATAATGTGACTCCAACTAAATATTGGTACCTCCCGAGATTAAGTTCATAGCAGATGGAAAAAGAACATGCCAACAAAGACTAATTAAACAAGCTGAAAAATGAAATAGCTGAAAAAGAACAACATATGACACAAAAAGATCTGCAGATGGCTACATTGACTCAGACTGTTCTGGAGCTGAAGAAGAACTTACACATGATTAGTTCATAGATGGCAGGCCCGGGGTATAATTTTGTAGCCAATCCATTTCTAGAGATAATGTTAGATCAGTTTGTTAACAACATTTGGGCGACTTTTCCTGATGCAGAGGTACATGTAAGAACACCTTCACCAGCACACGCACCTACTGATAATACTATCACACCATCTCAAACTGCATCCCCACCTATGACAGATCCAGAGGTATATAACTAAGACTTTTTATAATTATTTTTTGTTTTATTAAGTCACATAATTTTATTATTTTTCTAACATCAATTTGTTTTTTTTCTTATATGGTTTAGGGTGTAGATTGCATGCTTACTGTGAGCACGCCTGATAATATATTAGCAAAAGGACGGATGTTTCCTACGATGGATCCTCAAGTTGTATGCCATGGAGTGCAGTTAGGAAGTAAAAATGTTTATGTTAATGTGCATGTGGTGATTGATCCTTTAGCACAGCTACCAATCCCTTTTTATGCCATAGTTTTGGTAAGAGAAGCTCTGGGTTTGTTTAGTTCTTGGCCAAAATCTTTGATCATTTTACCATGAGGCGAGGTAATTATTAATGCAAATTTTATTTGGTTATTTTTCATAAATTTAAATATTTTAAAATGAGTTTAATTTTTTTTAACAATGTTTGTAAGTACAAGCTGCGCGAAGAGCTGTAAAGGCAAGTCAGCTGTTGAATCTTACTCGAACAGTACACCCCGATCACGTCAATCACAATCATCTGCAATGCGACAAAGTAGTAGGGGAGAGAATATTTATGATGGCTTGCGTCCAAAAGTTCGGCTGTTAGCTATGATAGTTTTTGGTATCCAAGACCAAGACTTTGGTCTTGAAATAAAGTTAGAAAGTGGCATGGTCAGCAATGAATTATCTGCAGTTGTGCATAGAGATGACATAGATTCATTTCGTCAGATGGACATGCTTACTGTCGATCGCATCCTAGTATACATGAGGTACTTATTATATTATTTTTTAAGTTATTTTTTTTCCAATTTAAATGTTATTATATTTTTAAAGTTTTATTTATGTTGTTTTGAATTCTAAATTTTTATTTCAAAATCTTATATGAACAAATGAGAAGAAGTCGAAAATTTATCTATTTCAGATTCATTGATCCAATGTCAGTTGCTATGGAGGAGAAAAGAAATATAGAAAGTAGAGCTATAAAAATCTTTAATAGATGGAAAAGCACTAGCACTGACAATAAAATATGGTTGATTCCATATTAGCACCCATAATTATTTTAAACAAAATAAATTAGATGATGCTATAATATTATTAATGTTTTTTTGTGAAATAAATGTTTAGTTTTTATTAGTGGTCATTGGATGCCCGGCGTTGTCAATCGATTTGAGGGTGTTTTTTGACTCTATTAAATCGGGTGTTCTTACAAATTTTAAACAAATGATTAATATGTAATTAATTTTAATTTTTTTTTACATTTATTAATTATATTAAATGTTTTTAACTATTCTTATTTATGCCATATGGAATAGAGCTTTATAATGTGGAATGCACAGCAGACTAGAAAATCCAAGAGAAGCAATTTGGTTTGGCCAAGCATAAAGGTAATAAAAGTCAAAATACTACATTTTACTATTTTTTTATTTAATAATTTAATTCTTATGTATGTTAATTTTTGTTCATATTTAATTTTAGACTCCATTGCAATCGGGTGGGACTGAATGTGCATACTATGTATGCATCATGATGAGAGAAATTTAAAATAAGAACGAAGATTTTTCATCACCAAAGTCCTTTCACAACTTGATCAGCTTAATGAACTATTATTTGTCATATTTATATTTATAATTATATTATCTTATGTTAAATATATTTAATATCTAAAATATGATATTTTTCTTAAACCGTTCCATAATGTCGTTTGGGTGCAAGACTTTCTGGACGAATTAAGAGATAAATGGGCTACATATTTGATCGATGGAATTTCTAATCCGTCAAATTTTTTATCCAATATCGATTAAATATTATATAAATTTATGTGCTAGTCAAATGTTAAGACTATACTATTTTATTTAATATATATTATATTTACTTTTTTTAATTTTTAATATTTAATTTTTTATCCAATTCATCTATTACAAAATTCATTTTGAACCCTAAAAATATAATTCAGAAAAATTAATAAAAAAAATGCAAAAAAAAAATAATAAAGCATGGAATAGACAACGCACATTATGAGTCGTCGTTTAAGAGGTATAGTTGACGCACATTGTGCGTTGTCTTTGATTTGAATCGATGATGCACATTGTGGTCGTGTTTGATGTCGTTGATGAGCATTTATGATGCCTAATGTCTGTCGTGGACCCACCAAAGACAACGCACATTTTGCCACATTAGACCATAACACGATGTGTTTTGCCCGCTGTATTATTTGTGAATTAGCCACGTTGATCTGACATATCTTGGTTGTATAGACAATGAGTAAAATCCGTCGTATTTGATACTAAAGATGACGGTTTTTGTTCGGTGTTTATTCTTAAGAAGACTTTTTACGACGATGCTTAATAGGACGATTTCGAATCGTCGTCTTAAGCCTTCCAGACGACGTCTTATGTGCATCGTGGGAATGGTATTTTTTTGGCCTGACTTCATTTTTTCTATATTTATATTAACTAATATTACATCAAATGTGCCAATGATTTGGCCCAAAAAACCATGATATGTTGTCAGCAAATCAGAAATGAAGTTGTTTGAGAAATATAGAAAATTTAAAACTCATCAAAGAAAAATCTCCATCTCCTACATACAATTTTAGCTCAATATATATGTCAAAAATCCTTTTGTTATACTGCACATAATTAAAATAACCATTTATATTGATTTTGTTCAGAGTCACCCTTCTTGAAGCCCAAAATTTTATGCTTGTTTCTTATTCACATTGTTAAAAAAATTATCGGAATTTAGCCATTCAAATTGTCATACCATGTATTAACAACTTATTTCATAAGCCTATATATTACGCCTTCCTCAAAAAAAATTTCTATATGTTACAAAAGACTATAATAAAAATAAAATTAAACTTTTTAAATAGTATGGCAATATCACAAACCTATTAAAACTAATACAAAATTTAATCCGGTTTGATAAATCTCAATTAATTACTTTTCATCAGTCTCTATCAATCTATAACATCTTCAATTATATATATGTAGTTTGATTTACAATCCATATAATATTGATCATTAGAACATAAAGGAAAAAAAAATATGACAAACAAATATATTTACATACTTCTAATAGAGATAGAATATATATATATTTCAATAATATATTAATTCATAGTTTTCCATAGTAAATCCCTAGTTAATCCATTTGTAAATCCATAGTTTTTCAATAACATAAATTTTATCGAGCAAAATAACTTAAAAACCCTTAATCTTATTTAAATACCAGTTAGTCCATAATATAACACAAATTCTCTATTACAATGTAATTTGAATCGAACAAAGAAATGTAATCAAGATATTTAAATCACAAAACAAACACAATAAACATATCTAAACATTTATAATATAATATCAACTAAATAGGTTGCAATTAAGTGTATTACCTTATTACTACAATCTTTGTATCCAATATTCAAGCAAGTGTTTTTTTCCTTTTTGATTATCTACAAGCCAATTCCCTGCCAAAAATATATATATATATATAAATAAAATATTAATATTAATATTATCAATCACAAAAGCCACTAAAACTCTAAACAATTTATTTTAAACCACAAAATGGAAATAAAGAAAAACTCACATATGAGTGTGGCAACCAATAAATCGAATATACAATATGTTATTCATTAAAACTAATCAATAAGCATAATTTTTAACAATTTACTAATTAATGACAATAATTCTTGAAAAACAATATTCTTTGTTAGCCTGCAATCATTGTTATTGGCCAAATCTTCACAATTAAGAACTCTGACTGAATCACATGTTTCAGCTCTACAAAAACCAACATATAAATGTCCATGTGAAAATACAGTCTCCCTCAACTAAACATGTACATAGTTTAATGTTTGTCCTTGAGCTTTAATTATTGTCATAGCGAAACACAATATACTAGGAAATTGTTTTATTTTGAAATGAAAAGCATCTTTCGCATTTTCTATAGAAACAAATGGTATCCTTGGAAAAAAAAAAAAAAAACTATTTTTTTTCTTTATGCTTTCCAACACTAATTTCATCATGTATCACAATACGATCAAACTCTAACATATCAATCATATTCTATTTCAATATCCCTCTGAAGGATTGACATTTATCAACAATATAACATGACAATTCGCTTTCAACTTCATTTCGTATGGAAAAAAACCCATTGGAACCAAACTATTCAAAAACTCTTCATTCACATTATTTTTATATTTGTCTATACATTCATCAAAGCAATGATACCTCACAAGATCACCAGTAAATCAGTCTATCAAAATATTATTTACATCATCTACATAATCATTTATTAGTGTCAAAGTTGCACAATTAGCCATAAAGTCTTCATTTTCACAGTATGTTTCTAATTTAGGAAAATCAGTATCAATCAACTTATTCAATCCATCATCGGCATCAGTAATAGGTATAACCATATTTGATGGCAATCGACTATAATCAATATCGATATACTTATGAGTTTCGTCTCCAATACGCAATAATATCTCAAAAAATGATGGATTTGATCGAGCTTGCATATTCTAACTTAATTTTATCTTTATTAAATGTTTACATTAATAAGAATTAGTTAAACTTGAATCTATGATTTACTGTCTTCTTGCTTTTGATTTACTATCCTTGTCGTAAATCTCCACCAAAAACAATAACTTTGCCTAAACAAAATATATCAGAATAATTTATATCCTTCCAAACCTTATCCAATGATTTAATCGATTATCTTCCCATCATATGAGCTTCATCCCAAATTATAGATTTTGCATCACTTAAAAATAGTCAATCCAGATTGTTTGCTAATGTTACACATGCTATTCTTCTATGACAAACATAATCAAGAGTGCGATGTTCTACTACCAGGTAAAATAGAAGCAACAATTCTTGAAGATGTTGTAGCAATTGCAATTAAACTCCTACCATGTACAATAGCTAAAATAGTTCTATACAAAAATGTTTTTCCACTACCTCCTGGACCATTTATCAAAAATAAATAAAATTTTTGGATTACATTTTAAAACTCTAGCTAATATATGATCATATGTAAATTTTTGTCCATTGTTCAAATAATCAGCTTCTGAAATATCCTCCTTATTTACAACAATCAAAGTTTTCTCATTTATTCTCTATATTCACTGTGCATATCATCTATACAAAAATTACAAAATTGCAATCACTCGATTGTTTACCCATCGATTGCAAAACAAAACCAATTTGTTGCAGGACTTTTGATCTTCTATAACCATTTGTATATAAATAATTATTATAATCTCTAGACAAAGCTATTTGAAATTTATTCCACACACTTTTGGGATGTTTAGGATTACAATAAACCAACAAAGTAGCAAACAATCTACATAATGTGTAAGGCATTTCAACATCAGCATCTATATCTAACAATCCATATAACAATGCAACATCATGGTAAGACGAACATTGGACCCCATTGACATATCTCAAATCAAAAAAAAAAATGTTGGTCTTCTGACATCTCAAGTAATATCTTTCACCATCTAAAAGACTAACACTAACAAGCCTACCAACAACAACACATTGTTTTCTTTGATTCCAAGATTTTGATTGTCTATCCAAAACATAATGTGATGGCATTTCTCTATGCAACAATTCTTTGCTTTTTTGAAAAAAAATTATTCATAGCAAAAAACTTTTTTGTTCTACAAAAAAAAAATCATTATTTATAATAAATTGCAAATCATCAATATCTTTAAAAATAACATTTTTCTTATTCTCAATATGCAATCGTAAAGTTATAACACATGAATTAATTTCATTCAAATGAAACTTATAGATTCTCCACATTGCTTATGGTGGTGATATCCATCTAGCATATTGGAAGCTCTTTATTTCATCTTATCATCATTGTTTGAAATGATATTCATTGCAAATCTATCATGACCCTTGTACATATATTTATAAAGATATTTCACCATATTAATCGTAGAATATATTTAAACATTGATATTACAATCAAACAAGGCAAGAAAATATGGATTATAAGGAACAACCGAACGATTGTCAAGCACTAACAACAAGTGAAACACCGTTATCTCTTCTTCTAAGTAATGGATAGTAATCTTTACCGATAATAATATTGGACAAGGATTTTGGATATTTATTTTTACATTTTCCATTCTTTTCCATGCAAACATTCTTAGGATTCAAGCTACCATATGGTTCATGCATCATATGTCTAATGACTACAGTATATAAATGTGGATTTTCATTTTCAATTGGAATTTCAGCACAAACAATCTTATCAAAAGCATCAGGATAAACTTATTTGCATAGGATCTTAAAATAATCAATATGTGCGCATGTGGTAGAACACTTTTTTGAAACTCAATAACATATACAAACCAGCAACAAGTCCAAAAATTTCTTTCATAAACAACTTTTCATATATGATACATAAAAAATAGATAAAAATGAATACGTTTTAATTAGTTCAAAACACACAGCTTTGTATTGGTCTTTATATACTTTGTCTTCTCTTGTAAAATTCAGATGTGAGATTTAGGGCTTCTGGTTTTTGCGATTAGGGATTTCTACGGAGGGTTAAAATCTCTCTTTATTTTCTCTATAATTTCTTCTTTCTTCCTCATCTTGTCTTAGGGTTTTTCTAAGAGATCTTTCTAAGAAGATCTATGAGTGATGGTGTAAAGGGATCAAGGTTGGTTTCGTGTATAAAGAGTGTTAAATCAATCGGTTAGTGTTGTAATCTCTACATTAATAATAGCGAAAGTGGGTGTAGGCATATTGGCCGAACCTCTTTCAATCCTTGTGTTTCTTTGATTCTTTTTTTATACCTTGATATTTCTTTGTTTGAGTTTTTACAACAGTGGTATCAGAGCCACAATCGATCATATATCGATTGGGGTTTTTTGTCTTATGGGCTTTCTCTTATGGATTTCAAGCTTGAGTTTCTTTCTTGTTTCAAGATTTCAAACTAATAATTCCTTCTATAAAACTAATAATAAAGGGAATTCTAGATCTAAGTCTGGAACTAAAGGTAAAATATCTTTTTACTGTAAGAAATAAGATCACTTAATTAAAAATTGCTTCAAGAGGAAGAGAGAAGAAAAAGGAAAATCTTCTTTAAAGAGTGGGGATGCTGCTGTTGCCTCAGAATAGTCTATGATACGTGATGTTCTTACTATTTCCACTCAAATTTGGAATGATGAGTGGATTCTAGCTCAGGATGCACCTATAATATGTGTCCTCTTAGAGAATGGTTCGTAAACTATCGAGAAGTCAATAGAGGTCAGGTTTGCCATGATTTTCTTCAGATTCTTCCCCGACCAGAACCATGCCCCATACCGTACCCACGCTGCCAAAGCTTCTCGCCGGAAATTCGACGACATCCAGCGATAGCGAGCTCGTCCACCCCTCGGAAAAGAATGCCAGGCTGTTTGCTACCTTCGCACCTTAAATTTTGGCCGAAATACAGTGAATCGCCAAAGAACTCGAAGAAACCGGTGGGTTTGTTTTTCTCTAATCGTCAAATTCCAGCTTGTTTTCGACAATGGGTGTGGTCCTTTCCTCATATTTTGGACCTTCTTGACCCGTTTTCACCATCCATTTAGCACGAATCTCTCTCTTTTGATGGGTTCAAAGAGGGGATTTGAATTCATGATTTTCTTGTGAGATTTTTCGTCCAATTGCGGTAGCTGTTGGTCAAGGTTTGTGGAATGGTTAAGTCGCAGGTCTGGTAAGATCCTAATCTCGGTCAGCTTTATTATTATTTGAATTTTAGTTGTGGATCTGAATCCCTCATGGATTTGAATTATCCATGAGGAATGTAATATGATTATATATATATACACTGAAGGTATATATATAGATCGTAGTATAAATATGTATTTAATATTTTTGTGAGTGCTTTGGTGACTTGAATCAATGGTGTTATAGTGTAGGTGGTATTACATTTTGTTTTGGGTTGCTGTGCATAGGCAAAAGGAGAAGAAAAATGCGATCTATATTACATTAATGAGTTAATGTGGTTGCTTTGGATATACCATATAGTGGATAAGTTTGATTAAATTTGATTTGGTTGTGAACTAGTTGATATTAGTAAATTACTATGTGGATTATAGTTAATGAGTGGAGAAATTGTGACTGGTAGTTTAATTTAATTTATGATTAGGTGGTGTGCTATATATTAAATGTGTGTCCTGATAAGAGTTGAGTATATGGTTGTGTATACATACATACATATATATGTGTGTGTGTATGTGGTAAGCAAATTAGATTTCAAATATAATTTATAGTTGCCTTTGTTTTTGAAGCAATTAAGTTGCTAATGACTATATGTATATATAGTTATGTATGTGTACTTATCTATATATGAATGTGTATAGAATGTGAGGTTGAGGACAAATTTCGGTATAACTGGGATTTCGGTTGTAAAGACACTTCTAGAGCAATTTTTATTAGAAATGTTAAGCCTATAATTGGACTAGTTATTGCTACATCTACGAGCCAAATATCATTTTCTTGAATTGATAAAAATGAGAATATTAATTATTTGGTAAATCTTGTGTGGATGGACAGCAGCTGTATAGTATCCTTGGTGATATCTTGGTTGTTTTTGAGTCTTGTGGAAAATAAGTGGTTTATGAATGAGCATTCCTAGTGGGTAACTTAGTTGTGGATAATTACCTAAATTATTATGTTGGCAAGTTAGATTTGAAGTAATGCACTGACTTAAAGTAAGTTTGTTTAAATTCAAATTTTTTGAACCTTTATTATATATATTTATGTTATGTATTCAAAACCTATACATTAATGATTTACTCATGGTTATGTAGTAAGTTTTCTATTTCGGATCCTAGCATAATAATAATAATAATGTTTTCAAATTTAGTATTAAAAGAATGCGCTACTATTTGAAGGGATGAATGTGAGCACCACTTATGCTTGCTAGTGTAAATATATAAGTTAAGGAAAGCCAATAAACTGTTTTATTAGATAATTTTGGTCATGAACATACTTGAATTTATATTTATGTGACTTAGCCTTCAATTAATGTATTTGAATAATCTCCTCATGGTACCTATCGATAATAGTTACATAACTTATGAGATTTATAGATGAAGTTGCGAATTTAATTCTTGTGGTGTATTTGTATTACATACTCATCGTTATGTTCATAGTTAAATGTTGAATATTTGATATGGTATTCATGTTTATGAGCTTGTAAGTATGGATTATTCGATTTTGGATTTCTGTGAAAGTGATATGTTCTTGAAATTGTGATTGGTTGCCGATGAGAGGTAACTTGGATTGTGATGTGTATTTTGGGCAAAATGAATTGCTTTGTGGATTTCATCTTTATTGATTGTGACTGTAATTGGACTCCGTATTTAAGGATAACCATTATGGAATGTATGGATTACATTATATGATTGTTTTTCTTTCATTTGGTGATTTTGCAAATAAAATTGATATGAATTTATGGAACTTGGAGTTATGATAAATGGTTATTGTGAATGTAAGAATTGAATTGAGCATTTAAAATATTCTTTTAATTGATTTACATTCATAGAATAAATGTTATTTTGTGTGTATATTTATTCTTGTGAGATTGAGTATAAATGAATGTAAATTTGCACCTATGTTTGTTGATGAAATTATATCTATGGTATGTTACTATGTACTACTTGGGCAATGGGATATGCAGCCAAGTAGAGAGTTTAACAAGGTTGGTGAATACTTGGGCGATGAATATGCCGCCAAGTAGGGAGGGTGATATTTGATACTATTGGTGACTACTTGGGCGGTGAGAATGCCGCCAAGTAGGGAGATTGTTGACTTGGGCGATGGTTCATAATGTGTACTTGAGCGATGGTTTATGCCGCCAGATTATTTGGTTGGGCGATGGATTATGCCACCAAGATATGGTATTATATTATGTATACGTTTTTAAATATATGGAAGGACAATTGTTTTTCCACAGAAAAGGTTATTACCCGCTCGATATATGATGATTTGTTCACATATATATCCATAGCTTTTCACTGGGGATTTCATGGTTAGCTTACCCACCCGGTACATATATGATGTGTTCATATATACATGATCTGTGGATTTTCACTGCCTTTCAAATATGGTTATTACATGCCCAGTATATATGATTAGTTCATATATGTGTATGTGGCTTTTCACCGATGTATTCTATATACATAGTTATTATTCTTTTAAATGGTTTGAAAAGTTTGAGGAAGCTGAAAGTGATTAAAATATTATTAATGTTTCATTATTTTGATGATTTTGCAATATATGAAATTGGTTATAATTTCTATATGATGAGATATTGTGATTGATTGATGGTTAATTCCTTAGTCTGTGCATGATTGATTACACCGTGTCTGGACTTGAAAAACTTGGTTAAGTGGGTTCGGGCTTGAAGATTACTCAACCTGTATATAGACCAGGAGAGTACTCAGCCCAATGTTGGTTCTGCATGAGCATGGAATAAATTGATATGCCATCTAATAAGATATTATATGTTTTAGCTTGCGTGCTTCACATATATTGGTTTGCTCATACCTGTGCCGGACCTATGTCCTAAATAAATTTAAGTTGTATATTTGAATTCTCATTGTTAAATGCAAAATTATTTTAAGAACTACATGTAGCTTGATCCCTACTAAAAAGGGTATGTAGGCAGCTCAGATTTGAGACTGAGTCCAGCTACGAAATATATAAATGGTGTATTTAATTGAATGTTAGAGTTATTTATTGAGCTATGGTTATTTTGTGAAAATGATGTACTGGATTGGAATATGTATAAAAATGTATTTTCTTGCAGGAATTGTAATTATATGTATTTGGGGATTGTTCCAAAAACATATGAAACTCTGCCGAAATTTCTATTAAATTTTATGGCATTTAGGAGTTTTGGTTGTGGAATTTAGTATTTATGGTGGTTGTTGACTGCTTAGGGACTTAATCAGCGTGATTAAGTCCTGTAGGCAGGACTTTGGTAGTACGGTCCTGTCAATTTGTCTAAACAAGGTTTATTTTTGGGGGAGAATATAACTACGATAGATTTATGTGAACATTGTATCTTAAGGAAACAACATAGACTAAGTTTTACTACTGGGATACAGAAATCTAAATCTGTGTTAGATTATGCTCATGCTAACCTGCAGGGTCCTTCAATCACACCTACTCAAGGTGGAAATAGTTATTTCCTCTCAATAATTGATGATTTTTCTACTAAGGTGTGGATTTATCTTTTAAAGCATAAAGTGAAACTTTTGGAAAGTTTAAAACTTGGTATGTCCTTGTAGAAAATTAGACTGGTAAGAAACTAAAAATTCTAAGAACTGACAATGGCCTAGAATTTTGCAACTCTGTTTTTGATAACTACTGTGTTAGTAATGGTATCTAAAGACACAAATATGTGAGATACACCCCTCAGCAAAATGGTATTCATGAGAGGATGAACATGTTCTTGTTAGATAAAGTTAGGTGCATCCTATCTAGTTCTGGTCTCTCAAAGGTTTTCTGGGGGGAAGTTGTTACAACAGCAGCTTATTTAGTTAATAGGTGTCCTTCTATAGCCATAGAATTTAATACTCTTGAGTATATGTGGTCTGGTTATAAACCAGATCTGTCCAACTTAAGATGTGGTTTTTAATGAGAATATTATGCCCTGTTTGAGAACTAACATTGCAAAAACTAAAACTCAACATAAAGAGGGTAATGTTCAGATTGAGGTGGAAACTCAAGCAGATGATAATGACTTGCAAAAGTCTCAACCTGATTCAGTTCAAGCTCCAAAACAGACACATGAACTGATACATGATACAGAAGGTATAGATGAAGTCTCTAAACAACCAGATCAGACAATCCATGATTATCAATTGGTCAGAGATAGGGAGAAAAGGCAGGTAAAGCCTACAATAAGGTATGGTTATGTTGATCACATCTCTTATGCTTCAATTTCTTATCAAGAGTTAGCTAATAATGAACCTAAGACTTATGTAGAGGCTATAAATAGTCAATATTCTAAATATTGGTATGATGCTATGAAAGATGAAATTAATTCTCTACATAAAACTCAAACCTGGCAGCTAAATACTAAGTTAGAAAATCAAAAGGTGGTTGATAGTAAATGCATCTTTAAAGTTAAGGAAGGACTTACTAGTAAGGATCCGATTAGATTTAAGGCTATACTTGTAACAAAGGGGTTACTCAAAGGGAAGGGATAGACTATAATGAAATATTCTCTCCTGTGGTAAAGTATACCACTCTACGAATAATTATAGCCTTAGTAGCTCACTTTAACTGGGAACTACAACAATTAGACGTAAAAACTGTGTTTCTTCATGGTACTTTGGAAGAAAATATTTTTATGAAACAACCTGAGGGTTTTATTGTTTATTAAAAATATTGCTTTATGGTGTAAAACAAGCTCCTCATCAATGGTATAAAGGGTTTGATATGTTCATAACAAGAATAGGGTTTAAGAGAAGTAAGTATGATATGTGTTTGTATTACAATTACAAAGGGTCTTCTCGTGGTAGTACTATTTTCTTACTGCTTTATGTTGATGATATGTTGCTTGCTGGCCAAAATATAGAGGAAATTCAGAAAATTAAGAAAAGTTTAAAATCTGAGTTTGATATGAAGGAATTAGGGCCTTCGAAGAGAATTTTAGGTATGGATATTTAAAGGACATAAATAAGAAAACTTTGTTTCTTAATCAGAAAAATTATTTTAATAAAGTTTTGAATAAATTCTCTATGCATGATGCCATTCCTACGAGTGTGCCATTAGCAAATCATTTTAATTTTTCATCTAAACAATGTCCTAAAAGTGAGCAGGAAAAAGAAGATATCATAAGTGTTCCCTATTCTAATGTTGTAGGATCTATGATGTATACTATGATATGTACAAGACCTGATGTTGCTCATGCTATTAGTGTGTTAAGTAGGTTTATGGCTAACCCGGGAAGGGAGCATTGGGAAGCTTTTAAATGATTGCTTAGATATATTAGAGGAACTTTAGATCATGGTCTATTATTTAAACATAATAATGAAGGTGTAACTCTTAGAGGATATGTAGATTCTGATTTTGCTAGTGATAAAGATAAAAGAAGATCTACTACTTTTTATATGTTTACTGTGTGGAAGTTGTATAAGCTGGAAATCACAGCTTCAGCCTATTGTAGCTCTATCAACTACAGAGGCTAAATATATAGCTACTACAGAAGCTGTAAAAGAGGCTTTATGGCTAAAAGGTTTGTTAACTGAACTTAATCTATTGCATCGAAAGGTAGCAATTTTTTCTAATAGTCAAAGTTCAATATTTTTATGTAAAAACCCTGTTTTTCACGAAAGAACTAAGCATATTGATGTTAAGTTTTATTCTATGCAAGATGTTATTGAGCTGGGGCTTATACAAGTAGTGAAGATTCAGACAAAGTACAATCCTTCAGACATGGGGACTAAAATACTTCCTCTGAGCAAGTTTACCATCTGCAAGAAATTGCTCAGGATTGATCTAGGATAGTCTGTAGAAAGTTGCTGAGAAGCTGTTGTGAATTTTTTCTATTTAATTCTTTTATGTATCAAGGTTGAGATTGTCAGATATGATACATAAAGAATAAATAAAAATGACTGCGTTTTAATTAGTTCAAAACGCACAGCTTTGTATTGGTGTTTATATACTTTGTCTTCTCTTGTAAAATTCAAATGTGAGATTTAGGGCTTCTAGTTTTTTCGATTAGGGATTTCCACGGAGGGTTAAAATCTCTCTTTGTTTTCTCTGTAATTTTTTCTTTCTTCCTCATCTCGTCTTAGGGTTTTTCGAAGAGATCTTTCTAAGAAGATCTGTGAGTGAGGGTGTAAAGGGATCAGGGTTGGTTTCAAGTAGACAGAGTGTTTTAGATCAATTGGTTAGGGTTGTAATCTCTACATTAATAATAGCAGAGGTTCCTTCAGTGAAGCAACAGAGGATGTAGGCATATTGGTCAAACCTCTATAATCCTTGGGTTTCTATGATTCTTTGTTATACCTTGATATTTCTTTGTCTGAGTTTTTACAACACAACTCATTTTTTAATGCTTCCAATTTTTCTTTAAACACATGCGCAACCAAATCTGATCCAGCATGATCCTCTTTACATTTTCTTAATTCCTTTTTTATTTCAACCCAACTAGGATCACATGTCATTGAAATAAAAATATTTGGTTTCCCATATACTTGAACTAATGTCATTGCATCTATAGACATTTTTTCCATATCCTTAGGACCACCTATAAAAGAAGCAGGTAAAATGGTTCTACTCCGAACATTTACTCCTCTATTATCTCCAATATTTAAACTATCCATTATTTCTTAAAATAATTCCAAAAAAAATCTTAAATGGTTTACTACTAAGATAATCAAGTATGGAAGTCTTCAATTTAACGTACTTAACTACAACATATTGTTGAAAAAGACGACAATTAGTCATAATTTTTTACTCACTATCTTCTCTAATTTGTAATTTGTAGCAATAGTATTCATGACACGAAATCATGTCTCTTTTTTTCTCTTATGCTCATGATTGAAAAAAATGGATAAAAAACCAGACAAAAATCATACATCGTTTTAAAAAAATCAACAACAATAAAAAACTATCTAAAAAATGGATAACAAACTTTCAGTTTCTTTATCTAATATTTCTGCAGCAGAAACCATCTTTTTTGAAACAGTTATAATGTGTCCTTGACAATATTTTTTTTTTCAATTTTTCATATCCTCAATGCTAATTGTCTTCAAAGGGAAACAACAAAGGATACTTCAAAGCATCATAACAACCAAACTAGAACTCAACTTTTTGACTATAACCAAAATGACTATTTATAAAAATTTCACAACATCTAATATCAACATTTGTTTCATCCTCAACCCATATCGCAGAAACTTGAGACTTTGGTAAAACTTAACATATGGATCACTTCTTATATTTTAATTAATTTCTCTAAAATATTTGCGTTCATTACATCCGAACAACGAAGACAATTTTTTTAATTCATGTTCAGTATCATAAAAAAAAAAAAGTTGCAAATAAGACAAGTATATATTCCTTTACCCGAGGTATTAATTCATTAATATAATAGTACACTTGAACTCGAAAAGTATATATCCATTTATTTCTCTTACATAGATTTTTATCGTACATAACTCTAAACGAAGCAAAAGCAAATGTATTATTATATGTTCGTAGATACTTTCTAAATTATTTTCCCTCTACACTATCAACCGTAAAAATATCATAAAATTCTTTTTGAATTTTACAATCAACTAACAGTACTTGTCCATCACAACAACAAAATCCTTTAGACTCAAATTCAAATTTTTCAGCATTACAGTATTTACAAAATGTAGGCTTCGGTAGTACACCAGGTTCACTAACTACATTTTCTAAACATTTGATGCTTTTTTTTTCCTCTTCTTTATTCAGTATTATTTATATTTGTTCGCATACATCATCACTTTCAAAATTTCTAACATCCATAGTATTTAAAACTATGATACCAATTGGTGAACTCTTTCTCCCCAACATTAACTTAATTTGATGATGATCCTAAATAGATAATTCTATTTTCAATATCTATACAAAATTCCTGGTTTTTGGCATATTAATATCTCTTTCTTTTGTCGTTTGGATAATTTCATCATTTTTCTCTTTTGATATTTCCTCATAATTTTTGTCCTTTTTTCTTTAATTTATTTCTTCTCTTTTGACATATTAGCATATCTATCTTTCCGTTTCTTGCTATTTTTTTTTTGGGCGTATGAACATTTCTCTCATTTTGTTTGTCATTAATCTCTACTCTTTCTCATTTGACAAACATGCATATCTATTTTTCTGTTTTTTTTACTAATTTCTCATTGTTCCTATTTTTCCTCCTTTGACTTATTGGCATATTGTTCTTTATCTTTTTTATTATGTTCTTCTCTTTTCTCTTTTGACACATGGGCATACCTATCTCTTCGCTATCTATTAATTTCCTTCTTTATGCTTCAATATGTCATCAATTTTTTCATTTCTTTTGCTTGATTTGTCTATCTGCAAATAGTAACACAAAAAACCAAATATATTAAAGGTAAAAAACAATGAGAAAATATTTCTATTTATGCCAAGTAATTGTACATATGTACGAACAATGAATTTGTACACACAAAACTAAACACATAAATACAAAAATAAAACTCAAGTAAAACATACACCAATGAAAGATATAATAAAATGATAAAATGCATGCATCACTATATTATTTGTATTTAAACTGATATTATTACTTCCTCTGTTTTCCTATACTCAATTATTGCATGAACAAAAGAAATATGTACAGTATAAAGTCATAACTAATCATAAATAACTTATAAACGCTGCTCAAAATATGAAAATATAAAAAAATAAGCCCTCCATAGAAATTAAAAATAGCAACTATAATAAAAATGAACATAATATATATATATGTGTGTGTGCTTATAAAACATACGAGCGCATATATAAAAAATACAAACTCAATTAACCATCCTTCAATTGCAAAAAAACAAATCCAAACTGTAATAAAAAACAACAAAACTTATTTTTCTCAAAACAAGTAGAAATATTCTGAAGCATAACAGTTGCATGGAATCTAAAAATTTCTTCAATCCCACCTAAAGCAAAAAAATTAAACTTTTCCATTTTTTTTCAACATAAGACCAATGAAAATAAAATGTCAACAAATGGTTCATGGTCAAATTTAAAAGAACAAATAATCAACAAAGGAATTCCTTTTTTTTTCCTGATTTTGTAATAGATAAAAAAAATTAAAAATAAATAAAAAATAAAAAACCTAGCAAGATAAGATAATCTTAAAACAGCAAAAAATATGGTGAACAAACATAAAAACATTCATCTATCAATAATAAAAATCACAATATAATTAACATTGACAAACATTAACCAATAATATTTAATATTAATTGACTTTGTGCAGAACTTAAAGACAAAAAATAAATAAGTAGATAAATAAAATTCATATGGTTGAATTTTTTCCTCGTTTACTACCCCAAGAATTTTCTTTCTTTTAAGTCCTCAAGGTTGTAATTTTCTTTAGTAGTATATGCAAGACAAGATGATAGGTTAATTGACATAGTTGCCCCTCAACCTTTACGCATTTTTGCACTTTGCATCTCAATCTATTTTCTTTGGAACTTTACTCCCAATTTATAGTTTTAGTTGCGCCGTTAGTAGTAAACCTATTTTTCGTCAGTTTTCTTTTATAAAGGCACGTGTCACATTTATTACGTTGTTTGACTCCAAAATGGCAAAGAAATAGTACAAATCCACAAATCCATAACTCCTATTTCCTTTCCATGTGTTCTTCCCTCTAAATTTCTCCTAACTTTTTGTACACTTCTCTCAAATTTCTCCTAACTTTCTATAAATTTCTCTCAATTTGACAAAAGAGGTAAAGCAGCATTCTGCATTCGAGTGAAAATTGGTTGTATAGTAGAGGACAAACGACACATGAGGAAGAAAGAGTTGCCACCCCAACATCGTAAGTCTTGATTTATGAAAATGTAAGGTTTAGGGTTTGTTATTGGAGATGGGTAAAATTATTTAGTATTTGGTTACAATAGATACCTGAGGAAGAAGAAGGAGTTGCCACACTTAGCATCCATAATCAATTACATGAACACTTAAACCTACAACATTTCACAAGCTACAACATTTATCTTTTTCACCATTAATCATATACAAAACATCATGGAAGCAACCAAAAAACTCCATAAAATTTGAATCTTGGATTGTAGTATATGATTTTGGTCTTCCAACATTTCAATTTTCCTTAGCAAACTAGGTATAGCTTGTTTAGAACGCTGGCATATAGGAGGATCATGCCAAATAAAAAATCTACATCCTCTTCCACCATCATCTTTCTGGAACTATTATCAAAATCAGTGTGAAATGTACCCAAATTCCACTGTTTGATAACTCTAAACCCAGAAATACTATGAAAATCACATACCTGCCATTTTCACATCCATTAAAACATTATTTTTGGGTTAGTCTCAATCCAAAATGTCCTTTGAATTCTTAGTTTCTCACAATAGCAACACGTTGGCTCCATCATCAACATTGCATATGTTTGAACAAGAGAAAAATGAGAATTTTAAAGGAATTTGAAGCAATTTGGGTGATGGAGCGCTAATTGCTAGTTTCACGATTGGTTTTCACTCAAATGTAGGATGTTAACTTTACCTTCTTTGTCACTTTGAGAGAAAGTTATAGAAATCGATAAAAAAAATTTCAGATGGAAGAACGCATGGAGAACATATAGGAATTAAGGATTTGTAGATTTGTATGATTTCTCTATCGTTTTGGAGTCAAACAACATAATAAAAGGTCACATGTGTGGCTCACACGTGCATTTATAATAGAACACTGATGGTAAATAGGTAAAGTACTAAAAGTGTAACAAAAATTATAAATTCAGAGGATAAAGTGCCAAAAAAAGTGCAAAAACGCATAAAGGTTAAAGGAGAAAATCTTCCATGACACCGTGGTACCAGATCAGCTGGTACCACTTCAAGTTATTTTCTATCATGTGTTAAAAACTGCCATCTCGTAGTCTATTTATTTATTTTTATTTTTTATTTTGAAAAAGGTAAACTCCATACTCTTCTCTCTGTGTGGTATTTTTCTCTCTCCCTTCTCTCTCTAGTTTTGTTCATTTAGATTTGACTGGGCTTTTATTACTAGGTTACACTTTCCTCACAGATATATTTTATTGTTTTTTTTTGGGTTATTTTCTTTCATTTATGTGCTTAATCATCATCTCAGTATACAAAAGCAACTGTAAAACCTGATGTGGGGGTGAAGAAAACTTAAGATCTGGTTTCTTCAAAATTAATTCTAATTATTATTTTAACAAAGAAAAAAAATAAGAAGATAAAAGCAATTGGGCAAATCATTCCTTTAATTGAGTTTGCATGAAAGTTTCTTTAGTTGTCTATGGGCAAAAGAAAGAGAGATAAATTTTCAAGTTGGAAAAATAAATAAAATAATTAAAAATGGGTATGACCTCATGGAAGAGAAGGGTGAGGAAGAGCTTCAGGTGGGAGAAGAACCGAAGAAGAACCAGCATAGGGATTTTATTTTTTCAAAATAAAAATAAAAAACTTAAAATTAATAAATGAATGATGACATGGCAATTTTTAACACATGGCAAAGAATGATTTGAAGTGGTACTAGGTCAGCTGGTACCACCGTGTCATGGAAGGTTTTCTAAGGTTGAGGGGCAACCATGACAAAAATCGAAGATAATATTAAAACAAGAAAAAAATTTGAAACACATACACATAATAATGAAATTCATTTTGCACTCTTCATGATTATCACCATTCACTAAGAGTAACAAAAGTATTCACCATGATATAATTTCCTCTCTTTGTCTAGACCAAGTTATGGCATGAACAAAAAAAAATGTATAATATAAAGTCAAAAAAATAGGCCCCTTCATAACAATTAAAATAGCAACCCATATTAAAAATTTGAACACATATATATGCTTATAAAACATACGAGTGCATATATTAAAAATACAAACTCAATTAACCATCCTTCAGTTGCAAACCAAACAAATCCAAACTTTAACAAAAACAACAAATTTTCTTTTTCTCGAAACAAGTAGAAATATCTTGAAGCAAAATAGTTGCAAGAATCTCAACATTTACTCAACACCACCTATAAACAAAATAAAATAATTTTTTTCACTTTTTTTCAACACTTTACCAATGAAAAAAAATGTCAACAAATGGTTACAGATCTACATGGTCAAATTTAAAAGAACAATATAATCAACAAAGGAATTCCTTTTTATTATAATTTTGTAATAAATAAGAACAAACATCAATATAAGCAGCAAAAAATAAACAAATAAGCATGAAGTAAATGTCAATTTTTCTTTAGCAATACCATTTTGTTGAGGAGTATCAAAACTAGTGGATTGATGTTGAATAACTTTTTTTCTTTCATAAAAATTACCAAGTACTGGTTAAAATATTCAATTCCATTATCAGTACAAAATATCTATTTTTGTTTGAAATTGGTTTTTAATCATATTGTAAAAATCCTTGAATAGTTTTTCCAGTTCAAATTTTTCATTCATCAAATATGCCCAACACAATCTTATATTATCATCAATGAAGGTCACATACCATTTTTTTTTTCAAATAAACTGGTATAATTTTTTATGTACCCTCACTATGAACCAAATAAAAAGAGATTGATGCATAGTAAGCTTTTGAAATATAACAAACTCGACGGCTTTTTGATAAATGACAAATTTCACACTGAAAATAAGAAGAATCTAAATTTTAAATAAAGTAGGAAATAGACATCTTGGATAAGGAAAACTAAGATGTCTTAATCTAAGATGCAAAATGCATAATTTGATGACAAATAGAAATTGAACTAATACTACTACTAAAGCCTTGAGCTTGTTTATTGCTGAAGAAGTTGTATCAAAATAATAGAGACCATATACTATCTTAGCACTGTCAGTCATCATCCTTGAGTTGTAGTCATGAAATTCATTATGAGAATCAAAGAAAATGACACATGAGTTAGAGTCTCTAGATATTTTACTCCTAGACAAAATATTGCAAGCAAGATTAGGGACATGAAGAACAAATTTTAATTTTTTTTTTCAAATATTTGAATTAAACTATTTTTTGTAATTGGAGAGAATATGCCATCTGCAGTTCTAACTTTCTTATTACCAGAACAAGGTGAATAAGATTTAAATAAATGAGAAAGGTCATATGTTCTGATACACCTAAATCAATAACCCATGGTGCAGGTTAGACAACAAAGGAAAGCCCTAAGATAGCTACTTGTTTGAGCAAGAGAATCACTAGGAATATAAGATGATGGATTAGACATTTGCATTTTTAGAAGATGATCCATCTACTCTTTACTAAAGGGGCTTTCCTTAGCCTTGTTAGTAGAAAGGAACATATGGCTGATTTTGTCTTCTGGTTTGCTACTTTTTCAATAAGTAGGTTTTCATGGATTTTCTAGCAAGTTTCTCAAGTATGGAGAGGTTCATTACAATAGTCTCACCATACTCTAGGTTTCTCATTTTTCCAGCGCTAGTTGGTAATATACCGACTTGCATTAGCATCATGATCTACTAATGCTGAATTGTACATTGTTCCACCAATTCCTTTTTTTCCAAGCATTACACTTGTGCATCTATCATTCCTCCTAACTTTAGAAAAAAACCTTTCCAATTGGAAGAAGTGGTTGTCAACCAATTATTCTTCCTCCTACTTCATCAAATTTGATATTTAGACCAGCAAGAAATTTGAAAATTTGGTTCCTTTTCATTATTTTCATGTTGTGAATATAGTCATCAGATGACTTCTATTCATAATCATTATACATATCTAGATCCTACCATAGCCTTTTCAAACAGTTGAAATACTTGGTGATGTTTTCTCCTCTTTGCCGGATTTCACAAAGCTGCAAATGCAATTCATAAATCTAAGACTGACTGCCAAGATTAGAATACATCTAATTGATGTTGTCTTGGAGTTCCTTCATAGTCGGATAGGACATATAGTTGGTGCTAATGTCTTCATTCATGGCATTCACAAGCCATGTCATGACCGTGGAATTATTTTCATCCAAAACAACATACACCATATCTTCTTTTGAAGGTTCCTTCTTGTCTCCATTTAGATATCGAATATTTTCTCTCACTCAAATGTACATTTGAACAGACTGAGACCAACAAAGAAAGTTGTCACCATTCAGATGGATGTTGGTAATTTGGACAGAATGGGAATTGATATTGGAAACCTAGGTTTCAGTGTTTTTGAAGTAGTAACATGATTAGTAGATTCATATGATATGTAAGACATAGTGTAAAGAGGTCAGGCTTTTGTTTTCTTTTTTTCTTTTTTTAGAATTGAGTAAGCAAATAAATTACTGCTCTTATACCATGATAAAACACAGAGATTTGTAGAAGAATCAGTCTTGTATGATTCGCTACTCATTCACATAAAATAACATTTACAAGTTTCCTCCTTATAGACTATACATAGCATAGAATTAGGAATGAAATAACTACTATAGATGTTACTCTAATCTTTCCTAAATTACAAGAGTTGACTAATCCTATAATTATAGAAAATACAGCTTGGAAATCTTTTAAAATCTCAGCAAAACTCAGCCAAATATTCAAATTTCCAACAAAATGATACGGGCATCATAATGCCATATTCTACCATTGGAGCA
>QANX01006356.1:0-57183 GCA_003254975.1 Ochetophila trinervis | reverse complement strand
TATTATTATTATTTTAACAGAAGTCTAATCTCGAGTTACTTATATTTTTGAGAATCAGTTGTAAATCTCGTATTTGTTATTCCTGTTAAATTTTCAATTACTCATCTTTTGAAACTTATAAGTTCCTCTGTTGAGTTGTAATTATTTAATAGAAAGAATTCATGGACAAACTAAACAATAGTAATTTTTGACAAGCAGGTAATGCTTGACAAAGGACCTTCCCTGTCTGCAACACCAAATTGTAAGTACATATATAATACAATTTAAGTTTTCATGAAAGAGTCAAGTTGCATGGCAATGATTTCATATACATATAAATGTGTGTGTAGAGTTTTGATATAGTAAAGACTTTATGGTAAGAACTTCTTGTTTAGCAAGACATGTCATCTAAATAATACTAATTCATTTTAATTTATTTTAAAAATAAATTTTAATTAGGAAAGTAATTATAACCTGTCCAATTTGTTTAAAATCCACCGATAATTGCTATAAAAGGTTAATTGCATTTTTTTAAAATTTGATTGATAATCTATTTATTCAATGTGACAATCAACATAGATGATATAGCAGGCTACATAAAATATACTTACTATAAAGTCCTTATGGTGTCTTTGCTATACCAAAATTATATTTATGTATATGATATGTCTAGTATATTTTTATATATAACTGATTTTTTTTTAAACTTGCAGATAAAAGAACTAGAGCCACTGTGTCTATAGACCTCTCATTTCTGCGATTACAGTGATACCAAACAAGTTTGATTCATGTTTTAAGATTTCAAGCTTGCGCCCCTAATAAAGTTAAAATTACCTTAAATGATTTGTGCTTTTTCCTTTTGCTGCAAAGTTCTTTTGGATCATTTTACAAAAATTAATATGAACTTAAATTTTCTAATCTATATTTTTAATTAATTTTATTTAAATTATGTAAAATTTAATCAAATAAACTTTTTAGATCAAGTGGTAACTTGTCATATATATTTAACTAAGGGTTTGTTTGGTTCGTTGTATTGTATTTGATTGTATTGTATTGTATTGTGTTATAATGTATTGTATTGTGTTGTAATGTATTATATAATGCTCTCATGTGTTTGGTGTAAAATTGTATTAAATTGATGTTTGTTACATTTTTGTATTGTATTGAATTATTTTTTTAAAATTAAAAAAATTTAACTTTAACTTTTATTAAAGTTTTTAAATTTATATTTTTAACTTTTATAAAAATTTTTAATTTTTAATTTTTTAATTCTAATTTTATTAAAGTTTTTTTTCTTAAAAAATATATATATTTATATTAAAGAAAAATACAATTTTCTTCATATTAACAATTTCATTAATTTTTATTTTTATGCTTACAATATATAAAATATAACAACAATAATAAATACTGGAGGGCCAAAAAAAGGAAATCACACAAACTCAGGATCTGCATGACTTGTATAACTTAATACATACAATTTTTGGTGTATTACTAATACATCAAAACTTGTATTAAAAATGTAAAATTGTATTATTTAATACAATACGTTGTATTCATCAAACACAGTATAACTAAATAATACTTCACTATGCTTCCCTATACAGGATACCAAACAAGTCCTAAATGTTTTAAATTGTATTATAAATTGTCAATCAAAATGTAGAAAAAGAACTTTAGAGTCTTCAAAGTTTTTGGAAGTCTTCAAATTAATTAATGCAAAGAAACACAGAGAATTTAAAAGCAATTAAACTTTAAAAGTAATTAAACTAGTTTAGGCTGCCACAAGTTATATAGATGATATATTTAGAAACTTGAGGGATGCTTCTGGAATCACTCCAAACCTCAGTGGTGTAAATGAATTATTCTCTAAATAAAGGAACTATAGTACTTTTTTTTTTTGGGTTTAAAGACTGCTTCATTAAAAGCACAAAAGGAAGTTACAAACAACTTACAATAGAGAGGGGCACGCAGACCTCTCAGTAGAAACTAAAAGTAAAACATCATAAGGTAAAAATACAACAAAATGATCAAAATCTCAAGGTTTGCAGACCGAGGAACCCAAGCGTAGGACCATCCTCTCAAAGTTCTCAAAACTGTTGAAGAAATAGCAGCTTAGTTCTTAAGGTGTATTATCAGATGGCTCTGCGATTGTTGTTAATGAGATAGGCATGATATCTGCATTGCAAATTCTTAATCTTGTGAAGTTGCATGGCTGTTGTATTGGAAGAAATCAATTGTTGCTTATTTATGAATACATGGAAAACAGTGGTCTTGCCTGTGCACTGTTGGGAAAATGCTTGACTAGGCATGTCATTTAGGATTAGATTGCATCTAAACCTCTATCTCTGTTTACTTTTTGGTAAATGCTTGACTTAAAATCTTCATCTTGAAGTGCTGACATTTAGTGTTTTACTTGCATATAAATACCCCCTTTTTTTTTCTCTCTCTTGTCTTCTTTTTGAAATTATAGGTCGTGAGAAACAGTGACTATACCTTGTCAAAAACAAGTTAGAAAATATGTTCTGATACCAACAGGGGTTAGGCCTTTCAGCAGTTCCACAATAACACCCGATGCCCTAGACAAAATAGCCACACTTGAGCACAACAGTCACACTGATCTTAATCTGAATGTTACTGGAACAGTGAAAAACCTCACACTCTAGAAGCATCACCTGACAAATGTGTTTTTTGATGTTCAAGATCCCTTCCGCAGGGCGAGAACAGAGTATACTCACGACATCTCAGGTGTTGATGAACATGCTATAGTAAAGGAACTCGGAGAAAGAAAATAGAGAAATTTAGCTAGACATTGTTTTTGCAAACCACTCTGAAATTTTATTCCAAATTTTCTTCTGCTTACAAACGAAAGCCAGGTCTCCTTATATAGAAAGAGAAAAGAAAACATAATTAATAATTCCAAAGAATTGCTGAATTTTTTTAAGAGGACAACACCTGGGGAATGAAATCTCTAACATAATTAATGATTCCAAAGAATTGCTGAATTTGTTTAATAGAGAGATTTTCATCCGGAAATTTGGTAAGCTATTTTGTTAAATGTTTTCTGGGTTGGTAGACTCCTTTAATATGGAGGCCGAGAAAGTCAATGGAAGACTGGGCCAGAAAGCTTTTCTGCTTAGAAAGCATAATCCCATGTTGTTGAGCAAGGTTATAAAAGTGATTTAATAAGGCCAGATGGTCTTCAGAAGTTTCTGAAAATAGCAAAATATCATCAATATAAATAAGGGCATTGTCAAGAATGGGCTCAAATATTTTTAACATGGTTTTTTGGAAAAGAAAGGGAGCGACTTTTAGCCTAAATGGAAAGACCGTCCCTTGGTATTGGGCATTTGGGATGCAAAAAGCAGTCTTGGGCCGATCAATAGGGTGAATACCCACTTGCCAAAATTCAGCTTTAAGATCAAATTTAGAGAAGATTTTTGCTTGGTAAAGTTGGGCAAAAAGGGGCTGGATTTTAGGAAGATGAAACTTATTATCTTTTAGAAAGAGGTTGAGCGGCTTGTAGTCAATGACAAGTCTCTTCTTTTTCCGAATTAATTCAAATCTTTTTTCGACATAGAAAGCTTGGCAAGCCCAATCAGAAGTTGTGGGCTCTATGAAGCCTTGGGCTAGAAGCTGTGAGCATTCTTCTCGGGCCAAAGTTAGATCTACAGGAGTCATGCCCAGATGAGTGACCTTCATAGCATTGATATCTTCATTCCTTTTGAATGGAAGATGAATGAAGAAATCTTTATTTTTCCATCGAGGAAAAGAATGCTTCTTTTGAAATTCGTTATGGGAATTTGCACACAGGAGGATGAGCTTAGACTGTATCTCATAATATTTATCCTGGACATATTGCAAAGAAAACAGCTTAGAAACACTAGTATAAGATTTAAACTTATTCTTATACTTGATTCCAAAAGGGAGAATTCTAAGATGTTGAGCCTGGAAATAAGTGTCCATGCCGATTAAGAGATCTTTATCAGGGAGTTTGTTTCCAAGGACACGAGTCCAAACAATACAGCCGGGGAAGAATTTGATTCCTATCTTTCTTTTAGTAATGAGCTCAACTTTGAAGATTTTATCATTAGCAGCCTTGAAATACTCCTTATGTTCTGTCCAGTACTCTTTTGGAAGGATAGAAGGGTTCATCATAGTTTTGTGTGCTCCAGTATCCATATAAACAATTAGCTTAATAGGATTATCATATTTTGAGAGGAGAAGATCGACTTCAACATTAGTTATGCCTAGCACCACAGGAGTCTTTATCTCCATCATGTCCTCCATTCCATGGATCAACCTTTCAAAGATTATCTTGAAGATAAAACTCTTTATTGTGTGGTCCCATTTTATATCAATCCAGAGCAGGCTTTCACTGATGAATTATTTTGCTATTTATGGTGCTGTGTAACAGAGAATTCCATTGCCTTAGTTTTCCCCGACATTCCTCTTCTTGATCAACTCATTAATCCTGCTAATCATGATTTTCTTTTGTGGACATTCCAGGAATGGTTTCACGGTCTTACCTGGTGGAGAGAAGAACTCTACAAGATCCTTCAGCATAAACATATCTGGACACAGCCTCCAGATAAACAAAAAGAAATGTCTTCTGTCTTTATACTCCACATGCCTTACTATTTCAACAAGACCACCAGCAACAGCTGGGCTCAGGGGATGGCTTACGAATGGGCCACCATTTACACAACTCGTATTTCCACTATCCCAAGGCTTGAACTTGAGACCATGCTTATGGAAATAAACAATATTGGTCCAGATGAAGTCTTTATTGTTTCTAATAAAGGCCCCCATGACCCAGGTCCATCTAATCCTGGCCTATCTACAAATTAAAATCCTGCAAACAGTATTCCTCTAGACAGACCCACTGATCTCTTTCAAATTTCTCCAATATACTTTCAGAACTCCCAAGACTCAAATGAAGACATTGACATGGATGTCGGCCCATCTAGCCCACAGTTTAACTCCTACAAAGACTGGAAGATAAATATGGGAATGAGGTCCATTGATTCTGACGATCCCGACTACAAGAATTTCAATGTCTCTCATAGTCAGAATAGCATGTGACTTCCTTATTCCAGATTCCTCTCTTTCGGTGGCTTTTGCTTTTTGCTTTTCAGAATGTTATAATTATGTTTCTTGCTTTTGTTTTTGCTTTTTGCTTTTTCAAAGGGTAAACTAATAGTATTGTAATGATTATGTTTTCTTTTCTCTTTCTATATAAGGAGACCTGGCTTTCGTTTGTAAGCAGAAGAAAATTTTGAATAAAATTTCATAGTGGTTTGCAAAAACAGTGTCTAGCTAAATTTCTCTATTTTCTTTCTCTGAGTTCCTTTACTATAGCATGTTCATCAACACCTGAGATGTCGTGAGTATGCTCTGTTCTCGCCCTGCGGAAGGGATCTTGAACATCAGAAAACACATTTGTCCGGTGATGCCTCTAGAGTGTGAGGTTTTTCACTGTTCTGGTAACATTCAGAGTAAGGCCCGTGTGACTGTTGTGCTCAGGTGTGGCTGTTTTGTCTAGGGCATCGGGTGTTATTGTGGAACTGCTGAAAGGCCTAACCCTTGTTGTCAAAATTGTTCACGTAGATGTAAAGGCAACCAATGTTCTCCTTTATAAGGATCTAAATGCCAAAATATCATACTTTGGTTTAGCTAAGCTTGATGAAAAAGAGAACACCCACATGCACAAGAATAATTGGAACAATGTTAGCTTTCTTTTCTTTCCTTCCCCACAGCCTACAATATCTTTGTATTTAATATTTATTAGATTAGTTTACAAAGGAGTTAGACATAATACAGAGAGACAATAATTTATATATGAGGCAATGGAGAGATTGATATTAAACAGGAGAAGCGCTTATGTACCTTGATGATCCACAGGTTTTCAAAAATCGGCTTGATGTGTCTTTCTTTGTCAATTTAATGAGCAAACAACATAATTTTTAATTGCAAATTTTTTGGAAACTTTGATGTTATTTTGATATCTGCATGCTTTAGAAGCAGCACATAGTTATTTCATAAGAAGATATCTATTAAATGTTTTTATGAATTACTTTAAAATGCTACACCACAAGCCTTTGTTGGTTAAACTAGGTTTAGTCGCTGATCTGAAACTATGTACCTTTTCCGAGGCTATATGGCTCCTGAATACGCCATGAGAGATTACTTGACATACAAAGCATATGTATACAGCTTTAGAGATTATTAGTGGGAAGAGCAACACAAATTACAGACCAAAAGATGACTATATGGCTAGGACGACTTAACTACATAAAGACTATATATATACGAAACCGCTAAGGCACCTAATCGGGTTCCTTTAGCTAGACCGAAATGATGGAGGCGTAATAACACAGAAATGAAACAGGGAGCTACAATTTTGACTATCAATTTTCAAACAATGACAAAAACGCACGGTTTGAACACGGAAAGGTAGGTTGCTGCCAGTTTGCAAAGTTGGCACAATTTCTACATCATCCACTAACTTTTCTTTTCTGCCCCAATTCCACAACAACTATAAGAATTATACACCTAAGCACTTTGACCATCTTCTTCCTCATCCAATTCCCCACTGGTTCATCTTCTATTGCCATTACAAGTTCTTCATTTTTCCAAATTCAAAATGAGAACCACAAACCCCAAAAGGACTCAAAAAGTAAAGCAGAAGGTATAAGCCAAACAAATTGCAATCGGGTGTGGTAAAACTAAATATATTCACTATTTCAGCCAGCAAATTTATGTACCAAATATCTGAAAATTTTATGCAGCATTTCGAGCAATAAAAAAAAATCCCGAAAGCCGACTGAGGAGTTGAACTGAAAATTAGTTGAACGGAAAAGGCGAGCTGGACTAAGATCGGAGTATGGCCTACTGACGGCTGCGGAACTGCCCGGAGTAAAGCCGATTTCCTTTGGTTTGTTGGGTATGCGCGAACCTTCACCGCCGACTGGTGCAGAGGAGGTGGCCGGAGTAAGGTCGAGTGGTGGCAGAGGCGGTGACCGGAGTAAGGCCAAACCTTCGTCGCTGCATTTGAGCTTCCCACGAACCTTCGAGCTTCCCCAATTTTTGAAAATTTTCCCGACCCTAAAATTTTCCCCAATTTTTGACACGGTGTGTCTCCCTAATTTCACTTCAATTTTGACCGAACATTTTCCACAATTTTGACCATCTGAATTTTGACCAAGCTTTTTCAATTTTGACTTGGGCATCTCCCTTCCTTCTGCGTGAATTCGGTCTCGGTAAGGAACCGAATTCGGGTGCGCTATATATATATAAATAAAAATTATTATTAAAAATATATTTTAAATGATAAATTTAAAAATATTATTATTAAAAATAAATTATTAATAATAATATTTTAAAATTTTGGTTCAAAACATTTAGTAAAAGAAACAAAAAAGCCTCCTTCTCAGTGTCACGACTCTCACCTTTTAAGAAATCGAAATGGGTGATGGAAAAAAAATAATATATTTTTTTCCTTTTCAAACTTCAATATACTTTTCTCCTTGTTTTTTGTTCTTCTCTCATACGTATAAAGCAAAACCAAAGCTACATTTACCAAAAAGAATAAAAAACCAAAACCAAAACCAAAACTAAATAAAACCTCTCCCACCTCAACACACCCCTTTAAAATTCAAAAATTACCAGTAGCATACCCTTATTTAGGTCTTCAGCACAGTGAGGGGCAAATGGACAATTAAAAAGGCAAATCAGTTCTACATCAAACTGACCTAAAAGCACTCACCCACGGGAAAATCCCATAGTTACCATTATGCTCTCACTTTTATTTTTCTTTAAACAAAAACAAGGGCAAATAAGACATTAAAGTCGCAAAAAGTTTAAAAACATTAAAAATAAATAGAAACGTGGTCGTTTGTCCCTATCAAGACTAATTTTGCAGGCACTAAAAATTGTAGTTTGCATGTTAGAAATGTAACAATCCATCTCATAAAATACTAAAATTTCGATTTTGACAGAAATGACCATGAGCGAGCCCAAAAATTAACTTTATGTGGTCAAAGTTCAGCTTTAATTTTGATACAAGACTGATGGCATATCTAATTTTAATCTGCAGAGGCATTTTAATCTTTTACTAAATTAGCCTCATCGTTTTAAATTTTGTTTTATATTTCAGAAAACACCCCTCCCCCACCAGATCTCTCTTTTTCTGCCCCACGACGAGTTCTTTCTCTTCTCCCCGTCACAATGCAGCCCAAATTCTCGCCGGGAAACTGCCATTTCTGGCGACGGCTAGCCACCCAACTACCGGGAATTGAAAGAGTAGAGCCTAAGCTACTTCCCCACGTCAATATCTTGTCGTGAAGGCCCCTGAAATTGCCGGACAACCCATGGAACCGGCGGCCTCCAATTTCGCTGATCTCCGGATTCCGGCGGGTTTCTGGTCGTGGATCTGGTCCTTTCCCCCTATTTTGAACCTTTTAATCCGATTCCACCCTCCATTTAGCTCGAGTATTCCTCGTTTATCGGTACGAAAAGAGGACTTTAGGTCGCGACTTTTCGGCCATTTTCCTGCCACCACTGACAGCAATTGAGCAAGGTGAGTTGACTATTGTTTTACCCATTCCGCAAGCTTCATTTTGATATATAATTTGTAGATTATTGTTGAGTATTTAGGAAATGCCAAAATTTTGAGGTAGGTTTTGTAATAATAGATGAAAGTGGACTGTAATTGGACTAATTCTTTAGCAATTCTTGATGCATATATGATTATTGGGAACTAATATAAGGTTCAATTTCATAAAATTGTGAGTGTTTGAAAAACTGTATTTGTGGAGCATTAAAAATTGATTGAGTGTTATTGCCGTGGATTTTGGGTAATTGGTGGAGAAATTTTGGCTATTAGTTTAATTTAATTTCTGTTTGGTTGTTGCTGTGAGGTAAACTTGGAGTTACGTGGTTTGTACTGTGTGTAATATTAGTTGCTGTTTTCGAAGTGTGAAATGCTTTAATTGGCATTTAGCTTTGAGATGAGTTAAGTCAATTGGTTTGGACGGTGGTGGGTGTATATAAGTGAAATTTATGTTTTTGTAAACTTAATTTTTTTGGGTAACTAAGCGTCTTTTCTGTTGGCAAGTTAGATTGGAAGTATTGAGCTAATTTTGTAATTGAATATGTAATTACTTGGTTTGGAAGGGATATATATATATATGTATATATATATAACTTTCTTGAATTCTCTAATTAAGTTTTATGAATTTTCATGTAAATGCATATGTTAATGCGATGAGTATTTGAGATTTTAGTTTGCTTTTAAAATTTATTTGTTGGATTTATTATCATCTTGAAGTTGTTAAATAGTTTTAGAAATTCTATCATGTTAAGAATTTTTTTTTTTATTTTGCAAGCTTATATTGAAAAGGTTTGTGATTGAGAATTTGGTCCTTACTAATTTTAATAGGCTACTAGCTCAATGGACTAATAAGTAATGGGTTCTTTCACTCATAGTTGCATAGTATAATAGTTTAATCTTAGAATTATATTATGGTTTATATTATATATATAATATGTGTATACATATGGATATATTTGTGTGTGTGTCTATAAATATATATATACACTAATGTTTCAAAATAGATGCATAGATTTCTATCGGAATGTGAAGTTCATTTAAATATTTGGAATGTATATATATATATATATATATATATATATATATGTTTGGTTATTTGAGATTATGTATTTATATGCAAAACTTTGCAATTTATTTACATCTAATTATAATTGGGTTGTAGTCATAGAGGTTACTTATGGAATTTATGTATTAAAGATTATCACGATAATGAGAACTATGGAATCTTTTTATGAGACCGGATTTGGTTATGATCGTGTTATCAATGAGAAATATATGTGATATTAGTTCCATGTTTTATGTGTTTGAATATGGATGTTATTACATTGTTTAAAAATTAGTTTTAATAACTATATGGTTTTACGAATTAGTTTTTTTAAATATGGCATTAATAGTTTATACCCCTCCCCTTCCCTCCCCTGACGGTGATATGATGATGTAGATAATGTGATGATGGTGATATGATGTGGATGATTTGATGATGATATGATGAGGGTGATGTGATGATGTGATATGATGATGGTATGGGTTTGAATATGTTTGCGCATGACGGGTATGGAACTTGGAGCGAGCTCAGTCCAATATGGAGGGTATAGGCTTGGAGAATACTCATCATTTTGCCTGGAGATTACTCGGCATTGTCTCCTACTTGGGTCGTAGAGTTGCCCGCCAAGTAGTGGAGAGGATTTGTTGAGTTAACCGCCCAGTATGTGTTGATGTGTTCTTCACATACGTTTGTGGCGATTGTTTTTCACTATAATAGTTAGCTTACCTCCTCGGTATGTGCTGATGAGCTTTTCATATAAATCTGAGGCTACTATTTTTCACCATTAAGTGTCCTATATGTGTTGATTTGTTCTTCACATGTGCCATGTATCTTCCCTTCCCCAGGGTTAAACCTTGATGCCAATAAACTTATTAAAAAGCTAAAAATTTATATCACATATTATATATATTTATATATATATTATATATATTTATATATATATTATATATATTTATATTTTTTCATGTGAGCTTATTTTATGAACATGACCTGCTATGCGGGACCTGTGAAGAAAAGTATTATTTTTCTTTGTTTAGAATTTGATGTTTTAAATTTGATATGGCAGCTGGCTGAAAGGTCTCAACTTAAGGAGAGTTCTACTTGAAGAATTTGGCAACCTTAGATGCAACATGAGAGCTCACATAGTTATGATTGTTCATGTGCTGATATAGGTGGGTGCATGTTTTCTTCTTCATCAAGCTTAGCCAAACCGAAATTAAAAATTTTGTCATTTAAATTCTTGTCAAGCAGTATATTTGTTGTCTTATATCTCTATGAACAATTTTCATTTTTGATTCCTCCTAAAGATAACCTAACATCCTTACCAAAAAGTACACCTGCAAGATTATGGTTTTTTCATGTATTCATATACAAGCAGTAATTGATTTCCTTCAATACAACAACCATAGAGCCTCACAAGATTATAGCGCTCCTTAGTAGCTGCTTTTTTGCAAGCAAATGTCATAGTATTTGAGTGATAAAGGGGCAATACAAACTGTAATATATATTTTTGCATAAGTCTTGAGAGAAAATATATTGGTGGGCAGGAAATTTGGAGCTACATAATCTTCATCATAACATTGTTATAACCCCATTATTTTTTAACAGTAATGAAGCTTGATATACCATCAGGTCTTGTATCATGTTCAATGTTGATTGTCAATGTGATTTAGACTTTTTCTCCACAATTTATAAATAAAGACTTATCTGCAAGTTTAAAAAAGGAATTAATTCATTTTTTATATGTATGTATTATTACTTTCTTTTTAAATGTTTATAAATGTGGAAAGGGAAGTCTAAATCACATTGACAATCAGTACTAAATAGGTTATAAGACCTGATGGTCTATCAAGCTTCATTTCTGTTAGTAAAAAATGGTATTTGCGATGAAAATTATGTAGCTTCAAATTTTTTGCTCATTAATATATTTTTTTATTGATGCAAAAATATATAATACAGTTTGTATAGCTCCTTTATCACTCAAGTACTATTGCATTTGCTTGCAAAAAGATTGGTACTATAGAGCATCCATATCTTGTGATAGTTGCTGTATTGAAAGAAATCAATCCCATTTGTATACGAATACATGGAAAACAGTAGCCTTGCACGTATATTTTTTTGTAAGGGGGTTAGCTTATTTTCATGAGGAATCATAGTTGAAAATTGTTCATAGAGATATTAAGGCAACAAATGTACTGGTTGACAAGGATCTAAATACCAAAGTTCCTGATTTCGGTTGGGCTATGCTTGATGAAGAAGAGACCATATCAGCACATGAATAGCCAAAACAATGTGAGCTCTCTCTCTCTCTCCTCCTTCCCAGCATTTTTAGTATCTCCTGGGTTCACAAGGTTGAATACAATAGAATGCTTCATATTTATTATAAAATGTTAAGGGAGGACCAAAATTTGCTAGTCATTCGCATGCAAACTGACTGCATTTATATTTGATATCACAATATAATATTTGATAATCTATCCCTGAAAGATTGAGGAATCTAAACTTTGGGGTCCTAAACTCTAAATTTGAAATTCTTTTACTATCAAATCAATTTTATCAATCCTTACAAAAATTATACCCTTTCTCTTGGTTCAAGTGAAAAAGGGTTTAATTCGGCATGGAAACTGACTGCATTTATAACAGTCTTTGAAATTCTTATTTGAATTTGTTAGGTCTCATTTGGTTTTTAGCTTCTTTTTTTTTTAAACTAAAAGCAGATATTATTTTTGAACTTTTTTTTTATTTAAAAATAAAAAATAAAAAACAGAAATGTTTTTGGTATCTATTTTTATTTTTTGGAAAACAAAAATAATTTTAAATTTCTTTCAAAAATTAAAAATAGAAAAAAGGCATTTTATTTTCATTTTTTTTTTGTCTTTGACGGCAGCAGCAGGAGCTGGGACAGCCTGAATCCTAAAGTGGGATTCCGAACTGCTCAAATTTTTATTTTATTTTTTATGTATTTTTTTCCTTAATTAGGGTCTAATATTCCTTTGCTTTTCACACATACTATCTGAATAATATAGTATATTTATGAATTTGTAAAATACTATCTGAATTATACACACACACACACACACACATATTATCCTTTCACACATCATACAAGTCATAAACGTGGATCACAATATATACTTCTTTTTATGTTGAACGAAAACGATTATGGGATCTCTTAATATTGATCAAATTATTGTCCCAAAAAAAAAAGTATTGATCTAATAAGGAAACTGCAATGAAATTGAAAGAAAAATTAAATAAATTAAAATATTGATGAAATTTGAGCTATAAGATTAACCTACAAATATATATACATATATTATATATATGCATATTAAATTGATAAATTTGAATCGCCTAGGTTAGAGGAACTACATATGTATATGTTACACCAAGAACTATAATTAGTTGTTTTAATTAATTAGTTGATCTAAAATGCAATTCAATTCGATTGGTGTTTAACAGGGGGTGTGAAAAATTTTGACCAATCGATGAAACTGACTGAATCTAATCCAATTTAACTTGTTTGAATTAGTTATTTTAGTATTGTTGGATTGGATCGGTTTTGAAAATTCAAAATTGACTATTGGATCGATTTGGTTCAATTGCTAAGATTAAAAACCGATACAACTAATCTAAACTAAACTGATTACTTTTTAATTGTTAGAAAAATATTTTTTTTATTATATGATTTGTTTTTATTGGTTTATTCACTATTTTATACGGAATCTACATACATTCAATCAGTTTTAGATAAGATTTAAGATATTATTTCTATTCTTTAACTTTCTTGACCCCCAATCATTTTTTAAATAAGAGTAATTTATTTTAATTAATCATTTATCTTAGACTTTGAAAGAAAATGTATTTTTTTAAAACAAAATTTAAGCTCAATAAGTTTTTGGTACAAAAAATAGCACAAATGTAAAATATTCAAAGTAAAAAAGTTCAAAAATTAAATTTTAAAAGTCTAAAAAAATTAAATAAAAGTCTAAGCCAAACCGATTAATTAAATCGTCAAATCTAATTACTAGTTATATTGGATTTGATGTATGGATCGATTTAAAAAAATAAAATCAATTACTAATTTGATTGGATTGACTATATCCAAAATAAATCGGTTTCAAATCGATAAACATCTCTAGCGTTCAACATTCATTGATGGATTTGTATAAATATTGTTTGTAAAGTTTAAAAAAAAAAATACAAAATATCAAGAAAAAACAAAAACTATTACCAAATTAGTTTTTTCTAATAAAAAAAATAGTTGTTATTTTTTATTTAAAAAAAATATTAAAACTGAATGTGTTACTAAATAATTAGTTTATTGTAAATGGACAAACCATACACTAATAATGTATATGAACTTTTGTATTGAAAAAGCTTGCCTTAAAAATATATTTATATTATTTTTTATTTATAATAACATTTCTACATATCACAATTTGATAAAATTTGCCTTACTAAGGAATTATTTTTTTTTTGTTGGCATCTACTGTTAAAGGAGAATTAAATCTATACCATTCTAATGATATTTGGTAAGATTTTAAATAATTCAATTTAATATTTTAAATTCTCATTCCGGGCTTTACTATATCTGATTTGAAATTCAATTCCTTTTAATTCAAAGTGACTCACTTTTACATTGGTTTTTATTTTGATTTTTTGTTTTTTGCTTGTTGTTTTAATTTTTCCTATTTTTTATGAATAAAAAATTAAGACTTGTTTGGTAATTGTTTTTTGTTTTCTTAATTTTTTTGAACATGGTAAATTGAACATCTTAAAAAGCTGAAATAAACCCAATATTATTTATGCCAATAGTACTTGTTGGATGATGAAAAAAAATAGAGAAAACAAGGGGGAAAGACATTCACAACTTATAGATCCTCACTGTCACAACCTCTACAGCTTTATTTGTCTATTTTTAGTCTTAAGGTTGGATTTAAATAGGTTTAATGGTTTTTTGTATGGAAATGAATATTTACACCTTTGGAAAAGATGAATTTTTGACAAAAAAAGAAGAAGAAAAAAAGAAGAAGATAAAAATGACATTTCGGCCAAACTTTGGGTTTTGGGTGTGATTGCAGTGGGTTGAATTTATAGAATTTCCATTGTGCCAAAGCCTGGGTCGATGATCAAAGAAAATCAAACTCTTTTGTGTTCTTCTGCAACTAATTAATCCATGAAAATCTGTCCATCTTTCCTTTCCTGCCACTATTTAATTCCTCAAAGAAAGTAAAAGGAGTTTTTTACCTTTTTTTATCTATATTTTTTTATTAAATTTTTTTAGTATATTCTTATCATAAAAAAAAATCAATAGATTTTTTTGAGAAAATATAGTAAATCGAATTTAATATTTTTAAATATGTAGATATATCATAGCAAATGAAAAGTAAAATTTTAATAATGAGATAAATATTTTAATGATAAAGTGATAAAATTATTGTTTATTTTATTTCATTTTATTTTCTAGAGTAAAACATTTAAAATAGTATATATATGTGTATCAATAACTATGAAAAAATGGTAATAGAAATGAATTTTTTTATGTAAAGGCATTTAAGTCATTTTATGATACATGTAGGGGAGAGAACAAAAATTTAACCGAAGTTAACTGTCTAAGAAATGTTTATAAAATATTTAAAATTTCTGACTATAATTTAAAATAAAAATAAGGTCTATATAATATATTTTTTGAGTTTTAATATTACAAGGTGAACCATAAAATGCAATTTCTCTATTAGTTTTATATTGCGTAGTATATTAATTTGTTTGATTTAGGCTGTTTTGTAAAATGAGAAAATTTTATTAGGGATGGTAAAACATCCTGCATAATTCAATTTTTGTAGAAATTTTCTCCACGAACAGAGACTATATTTGCTCTGTGTCTCCCGTGTATATATATATACTAGGTTTTTATACGTGCGTTGCACGCATGTATTATTTATATTTTGATGTATTTTTTAATTTTTTTGTTGATGATATTTTATATTTAAAATTTAAAAGTTTGAATTGTAGGATTTTGTTTATAGTTTTATTAAATTGGTATAAAAAATTGCAAAAAGAAAGTACTTATATTAGTAGGTAATATATGATTCAATAAGTTAGTTATTATTTTTGAAGAATTAGGCTTCTAAAGGACTATTTTCTGTACATTTGATAAGATATAGGATAGACATAATAATTTGGAGTTTTTTATTCTTATACTGTTATTTTTTCTTTTTGAAAAGGATTCTTATATTGTTATGGTTTAATGTTTTTGTTCACATTATTAAATCATACATTTGAAAAAAAAAAATTATTTGAACATTTTTACATAATAATTTAATTAATTATTTATAATTGTGCAATTGAAATTTGTTCGAATTTCAATTGATAGCATATTGGTTTTACTTTTCTGTAGGAAGAAAAAGATTTTTGATTGAGGGAAGATTAGCAATTTTTTATTTAATTGGAATACCACCATTGAATAAAAATTTGGAGCTATATTTTTAACCAATAAATGCAGCTGCATTTTGTCAAATGATTTATATACTGAAAATGTAATAATATATAACTATCATAATAATAAAATTAAATTTACAATGCTATTATCAATCAATTTTTAGAAAAAAAATCATATCTAACTTTTGTTACCATTTTAAAAATGTAATAATATATAACAATCTAACTTTTGTTAGAAGTACCACTCTGCATTGAAAGCTTTTTCATCATTCTTCGACCTATACATGTATATCCTGCATATCAACCAATCACCCACTTGTAAAACAAAAAATTTTAAAAAATATATTATAAAAAAGATAATTTCATATATATACACACACAGGTAATATAGGAATTTTTACATATCTATTTATCTCGTTAACGTTGCTTTCTTCTTTTTTTGATGAGTTTGTATTCATTCATCATCCACTAAGTATCAGTTCTCTGATTTCTATATAATTGTAATCTCGTTTTTTAGCCCAATAATCTGCACATCTTTCTTTTTATCCTCACTCGTAAGTCAGCTTCAAGATCTACCAAAAACTATCAACTTCATCTGTCACGTTTTCTTCTCCATTAACCTTGTTTTTTCTGGTGAAGAAAACATGTTGCATTTTCATACCTCAAGTAGTGATTCTCTATATTATTACCAAATACAATATAAATTCAATAAATTCAACAAGATTCATATATACATAATATATATATATATATATGGAACTCTAGTGGTGCATGATTGTTGCCTAAGTATGAGTATGTACACAATCCTGCATAAGAAGATTTCTATATTTCGATAATTTATGACAAAAATCAAAATAACAATTCTTGCACGCTTTGGACCCACCAAGATTGGAGGTAACTTTTTTCTTCTACCAAAAGTTCTTAAATAAACCAGGAGTTTATTTATAAAATTAATTCACTATAGCAATAAAGTTACATCACCAATTAAAGGAGGACATATAATCAGGTCAATATAGTTCTAAGATCATTTTAAGTGGACTTCCTTCCTAAACCTATTAGGTGAACTATGCTTTGCTCAAACAAAATTAGACTATCGTTTTTACAGAAGAAAAGATAACCAATTTAGTATAGTGAGATGCATATTATATATTCAGATTGCTTATTCTAGAATGTGAACATGGCATTAACAGCTCTTTATACCAAGCAGTGCAACACTAATTTCTTCGGAAAACATGAAAAGTGAACAAACATAAGTGCCAACCCCCAAAACTGAATGATTCCCTTTAAGTTTAGACTTGATAATAACATCAATATTTTCTCCCTTTTCCATTACATATGGCTCTTAAGACACAAAAAACCAACTTAATATCACATTGTAGCAAAATAGATCAACTAATTGTTAAGAAGATCCAAATGGCCAAAAATCATAAGAGAATTAATATCACCAGAAGCCTAACCATAACCTGGCACTTTTTGATACCCATAACATATTGCAAAAAGAATACAAAACTAAACCCTCAAAACATTGAAAAATAGTAATATGAGAAATGACAAAACAATTTGCTGTCATCTAAATGTGGAAGAATAACTCAAGTAAACATGATGGATATTGGACTTTATGCATTGAAGTTTACCGAATTAATGAGTGAGTGTACGCACTCATTCAGCTTGCTAATACAGTGAAAAAAACATAACAAAAACAATTGGCTGCTGAAGTGCAGCTTAAACATTACATCACTATAGAAAAAGATACAGCTAGAGATAATATTGAAAGGCATAAATTTCTTACCAGGATCAGTAGTCGTTTTTGGCATCATCAAGGACATATCTGCCAGAGTATTCAACGCATCAAAGGGATAGTGCTCGTCTATATGGAGAAAAGAGTCAATAAATTATAAAGGAAATCTAAACAGCTTTTACAAATGCAGGACAGAGTGATCAAAGTAAAAGGTGTAACAATAAAACTGATCAGTGAAAATGGAACATTACTTTTCAAATATTTCTAAAATACTATGTAAAAATCCATTGACCGAATTACAGCTTTTTAATAGCATTGAGACAATTGATTAGCTATATATTGACCAGTTATACAGAAATGAAAGCATATAAAGATACCATTTTGCAGGGGGGAAAAGGCCAAAGAAGAGAGGATATATGATTCATGATTTGAATACATTTACAGACATACCTCTTAGAAAAAGTGTTTTTTTACTTCTCTTTTTAAGACCTTATCCAATTGCAACTTTGGCTGTACCAGCTTTTCTTCCTCTATGCCATTACCAGGTTCTTTTATGTCATCCAACATATCATTTACATATATATATTGCAGAACTTAAAAAAAATAAGAAATCATCAAGTCATCACAAAGAGAAGACCAAAAAAAAAAACACCAAAATCAACAATCAAAGAAACATGAAAGCGATCCATTCACAATTTTTATCTACCAAACAACCATAACCAACCAATTCAAAGAATTTGAGGGGAAAAAAAAACTTACCAATACCAAAAAACAAAAGCACTTTCCAAGTCTTCCAATCATGAAAAACTAAAAATCAACACCAATAACCAAAAAATGAAAACCCACAAAGAAAAATCACAAAACCCACAACAAACACAATTCGAATTTGATTTCATTACCCTTAACTCACTCTTCCCATTGGCTACCCATGTTCAAATTCAAGCTAAGTGAATTTGATTTAATCATTTGTAGGGAGTGGCATCGTTATTGTCCCTAGCAGCTGGTTCTTTTTCAGCTCCCATAAACTTCTATGAAAGACCAGAATTGCATAGGACACAAAACCAAGACCGATATAGATTACGACACAGCTCTATCTACAAGTTGAGTAAAAACAATAAAATACACGGAAAGAGCAAAGGAGCTGAAGAACCAGAAAACAGGGGAGAGAGAAGGAAGTTGTAAATACATATATTTATGGACAAGTGGCACCAAAGAGAAAATGAGAGAGAAAAATATCGAGGAAGTTGATTTATTCTGTTTCAGTGGGCACCCAATTTTGGGAAGAAACTGAAGCAGGAATACATAAAATCTAGGCTTTAACATGTATGGAGGGGTTTTTCGATGATTAGAACCAAAACCACAAATATTTCAAAGCAGGAAAACAGACAAAAAAAAAACGCAGCAAACAGACAAACAGACTGAACCATCAAAATATTTAAACATACTTTGCAATTACAAAAGTTTTATGCTGTTATGTATATATAATATATATAAATCCTATTATATATGCATTTTAGGTGTATGTTTTCCATGAGTAGTCATGAGGAGTTTTCCACTTCGCAAATAGGAAAAGTAAGTAGAACACCTTAATGAATTGTCAAATACATAAAAGTGTAGAAAAAAGTATACCTTTGCACATCCTCATATTTTCACATGACCTTGTTACTTTACTTAATTACCAACAAAAAAAGTGAAAAAAAAAACAGGAATGGCAAAATAAAAAGCTAAAGCAAAGCAAAGAAATATAACCTTTTAATCTTATGTTCTGTGATTTTATTAAAGCTATGAATTTCACTCTCAATTTCATAAAGGTTCTACATCAATTGAGATTAAGAATTATACACAACCCACCCATAATACGAGAATATCAAACACAAATAAAAACAAGAGTATGATCATGTGCATCATAGTTTAATCTCAATCTATTGAAAAAAAAAAGAAAAAAAAAAAAGAAAGAAAGAAGGAATAACAGAAACACATACCCAATAACAATCACAGATTGAAAAACCATCAAAAATAAAAAGAAATAAAAAAAAATTCATTCATGCCAACCTGACTTCCCAATGGATGAGACTCGATAAACTGAAGGCTCCAACAACCCCAAACCGACTCAACTATTATGAAGAAAGAAAGAAATAAATAAATAACTCACCACATCACACCTTCAGATATCGCCGATTGCGTTAGGATTTCTCTTCGATCGCAGGATATCTGGAGATTCCGGATCTTAGCAGAAAATCATCTTCAGCAAGAGATCGGGTTCGGCAAAGCATCTTCCTCTTTTAGAGTCTGAAATCATTTTCGTCTAAGCCTTCATCATCGTCTGCAAACTCACCGCCGATGTGATTGAGTGTCGAATTGCACTGGTTTCACTACGAATCGGTGGCTTGTGGGATCCGACGTTTCAGCTTTCACCATTGAATCGAGATTTGTCTCTGACAGAAAACGTCGAATAGTCCAGCAAGAAGATAGAAATCCCTAGCATAAAAACGACGTCGTTTTCCCTATAAATTTTTTTTTAAAAAAAAATCCAAAATAAAACGACGTCGTTTTCCCTATCAATTTAAAAAAAAAAACAAACAAAAAAAATAATGAAAAAAAAGGGAAACCCACCTTTAACCCTACTCTCCTTTATTAAATATAAGATATATATTTTAATAAAACCAGAAACATCATCATCTAGAATTTTAGACACAGCCACATAGGGCTGTCCTCAAGCCAGATAGGTGACAGTATCTTTTTATATATACATAATTTTTAATTCCTATTTTGAATCTCATAAACTTGAAAATATTTTCCATAAGTTTATTTATGTTATAAAGAGGATTAAAAAATAAGAATTTAGTAACATCTCCATATGATAAAAAATAAATTATAAAAAACAATAAAAAAAAAGTAACACCTCCATTAATCCCTTTTAATTCCGCCAACCAAATTAATCTAAGGAATCATGCTGGATGTTTTAAGCAATTAAATTCTAACTGTCGAAAAAATATCTATTGCATAAGTATATATAAAAATAAAAAATCATATGGCTAACATGTAACTTAATCATATTATGAAATATAAAAAAATATATCGAACATAAAAAATAATCTGATTTTTTAAAATTGATACGTTGTATAACAAATTTACCGGATCTATGAATCTATTGGATTTGATGCACCCAAATCTACAAATTGTTATCCGATCTGTTATAAGATTTACAATCCGCCACCAAATCTGTTACTGAAACTACGATAAAGATCACGATCTTTATTTAGATTTATCGCATATTAAACCTTCCAAGTTATTATTAGATTACACAGCAGAAGGTGAGCTGTAATATTTCTCTAAAATTTTAACACACTCAAGATATTTGAGAAAATCAGAATATTCTTCTCAAATATTTTCTCTCTGTATGTTTTGAATTATCTATGATTTAGAATATTAGGAAGATATATAGAGGTTTTTCCTAAAAGAAAATAATGTACTTATAATAGGAACCTTAATCATAATTCTAAAAAATTAAAAACAAAATCTTAACAAATTAAATATCTATTATACTAATTTGAGTTAAAATAAAGACTCATCAGAGAATAATTTATTATATTATGATATTTTAGATCAAATTTGAATTAAAAAATATTTATTAAAATTAAAACTTATCAAAATATTTAATTTTATCATATATCTAATAAATTATAATTTAAAACAGAGATATAACTCAAATACGACTCAATAGCATTATCTTAACAATCTCCCATTTGCTCTTGAATACAAACTTAGGAATAAACTCAAGATCATGTAACTCATTTTTGTTTCAAATTCTAATAGCTGAGATCTAAGCTGCACCGAATTAGTATAGAGATCTAACAGCTATTATTAATCAAGATTCCTTATAGTTGTCAAATAACTATCTAATTCGGTGCTACTCTATTAAAAGTTTAGAGTTAAACTCCAAAATTAATAACAATGATATTGATATTATATCTCCGAATTGCAAAATATCAATAATTAATTGATAATCAAATAATTTTTTATTTTCATGACTTATTAATTTCTCTAATGGATAAAATGCATTGGTCAGTGACTTTATTACATCCAAGTGCTGAAACATATCAAGAGGATATTTCATACAAATCAATATTATTTATTTTATAAATACTAATAATTTAAACAATCAAGTTCCCAAGTCATCGAAATATTGGCAGTAACATAGACCTCACTTATTGATAACTCAAAGAACAATAATCATCTAAAGACTTATTTATAATAAACTTAGGATTAAGAGAAATAAAATAATTAAATATATATTGAGATTTAATTACATTTTACATAAATTTAACCTTAACTTAATCTCACTTTGATCCTAATCAATATTAACATAATCCACACTAATATTTTATAATAACCAAAATAGATTAAGAAAATTTATGATCATATCTTCTGTAGATGTATCCACATAATTATATATCATTATCAATTTGAACTTTATTCTTAAAATATTAGTGTGCACACAAAAAACTAGAAAAAATTCCTCAAAATATTTATTAAACTTAGGAAAAAATATTTATTTATCTCATTACAAAAACACAAATAAAATAAAAAATTCAATTACTCCAAAGTAAGTCTAGGACCCTCCTAAAACCTATACAATCTACATGCTTCTAAAATACTGGCTCAGGTAAAGTCTTAGTAAAAAAGTCTATTAAGTTTTTCTCAGATGCTATTTTAGTAACTACTGTGTCTCATCTATCGATGAAATTATGGATCAAGTGGTATTTTTTTGCTATGTATTTTTACCTTTTATGATACTCAAGTTCTTTAGACTGTGCTACAGCCCTACTTTTTCACAGTAAAGAGTAATAGGTCATTATGTACCCAGTATCACTTGTAAGTCCATGAGAAATTTCTTAAGCCACATAGCTTCTTTTGCAGCTTTAGATGCAGCCACATATTCAGCTTCAGTGGTAGAGTCAGCGACACTTGTTTGTTTAATGCTCTTCCAAAAAATGACTCATCCATTCAAAGTAAACACATAATTCGAGATAGATTTACTAGAGTCAATGTCTAAATAGAAATATGAATTAGTGAAACTAATAGTTTCAAAACTCCCACTAGAATACATCAACATATAATCTCTCATTCTTCTTAGATACTTGAGTATATGTTTCACTGCAGCCTAGTGGTCTAATCCATGATCATTTTGAAACCTACTTACAACTCCCACTGCATACCAAATATCTAGCATAGTATACAACATGGGATACATGATACTACTTACTACTGAAGGATAAGGATTCTTACTCATGATATTTTTCTCTTCAGGAGTTTTTAGAGATTGTTCATGAATTCTATGTCTAACGGTAAATATCCCCTCTTGGATTTATCCATGTTGAACTTGGCACATATTTTATCGATATATGATGATTGAGCTAGTGCCAACATCTTATTTTTTTTTATCTCTTAGAAGTTTGATTCCAAAAATATAGTTGGTTTCTCCTAAATTTTTCATATCAAACTGCTTGTGCATCCATTCTTTTATATCTAACAACACATTTTTTATCATTTCCAATTAATAAAATGTCATCTACGTAAAAAACTAGGAAAACTACCTTTTTTTACCTTGGATTCTTTTATAAACATAAGGTTCTGATAGGCATAAAAAGTTACTATTTTTATGCCATATTTTTGGATTTTAGATAATTTTGAGTTAATTTTTAATTAAAAAAAAACTAAATTGTTGTATTTTTCTATTTTTAGAAAAAGAAAGATAAATGTTGAAAATTATTGTATTTTTGCTCAATCTTCACTGAAAAACTCATATCTAAAGCTACACATGAAATTTCTGTGCGATTTTAGGTGCTCTAATGATTCATGATTCATCAAGGTTCAATTTTGTAAAGTTTCATTGCAATTGGATCAGCCAATCAGTACTAGTTTGATTTTGAAAATGAACATTTTTAACAATTGCAACAAACTTACACTCTGTTGGGTAAATTGGCAGTGCCAATTTTGTGTGATTAAGATATGCCTAAAAATCTAAGGCCTATATAGACCTAACTTTTTCAACTAGAATCAGTGAATTCATAGTTCATTTAGTCATCCAAAATGTACTTGGAATCCAAGATATAAAGGAAAGTGTCTTTGCTAATTAGGATGCCACCTATGCATGAATGATTGGGGTTGCCACATCATCACTCTCGAGCCAGGTGTTTCATTATTGCCACATCATATGCCACTTTGGAATATCAGATTATTCCAATAATATTAATTAGAATACTAATTAGAGAATGAATTAGAGTAGGAAAGAAATGTGATTCCTAAAGAGATATTGATTGCTTTATTATCTAAGTGAAAATGTGACATCCTTTTGAAGGCACCAATGGCCTAATTAACATCATAGGGTCGACCATATGAGAGAATTTAGGGGATTTGATTGTTGCTTTAAATTTTATCTCCTATTATCTTAGAAAAATAGACTCACGATGGGGTTTTACCTCTAGAGTTTTTCTTAGCTCAACTAGTAAAATTTTCCTATAAATACACTACACCTTGAAGCTTTAAAAGGGTGGAAGAGTGGAGAAAGAGAGAGAAATTCAGAGGTTCAAGATCTGGAGTATTTAGTTTTTTACATTATTTTTAGTTCTCTTTATAGGTTTATAGCAAGGAGATTTTGGCTACACAAGGGTTCTAGAGCAAGGGAAATTCGGTCAGCACAATTGGAGGAGTTCAACCTTGTTCTTGAAGCATGTTTGGAGAAGCAATTGGAGGAGGAATAGAGGGAAATTTGGCAGCCACTAAGATCTTGGATTTTCTTTCTCTTTTCTTCATCTTTTTGTTATTCATAATATATTTTTCTTTTGATTCATTGATGGCTATTCCTATGAACATGAGTAGCTAAGTTTTTATAAGGATTATGATATAGCCTTATTATGACTATTTAGTTTTTAATGAATGTTTGGTTTTAAGCCATATTGATAATTAATATTTCATTGAATTTTTTAATGCTTCCATGAAAAGGTAGATAGTTCTAGTATTATATTGGCTTAGGAATAAGAGATGTAATATGGAAGGGCAATGAAATACATGGAAATAGGAATATTGCATGCCTTAGTGACAACTTTGACAAGAGTTTATTGGGTTTGCACATAGGGCTTAAATTTCGGTGTTTAGATTAGAAATAATAAAATACTTTGTGCTTGCTAGACTAGAATGCATTGAAGAATTTGTTATGCATTAAGGCTAAATAAGATTAATAGTGGTGAAGTCATAATCCTTGTTCCATGAATCCTTTGAAATCTTTGTTTATTTACTTTTGCTGCTTTGTCTTGTTTTCTTAATTGTTTTCATTTTAATTCTTGCTTTGTTGCAAAACCACTCAATCAATCAAACAATCACTTTTCTTAATTTGATTAGCAATAGATTTATTTTTCTTCATTAGAGACATTATTCCTTGTGGGATCGATATTTAGTTTTTTTGTTAAAACGACTTTATTACTCATTGATTCATGCACTTGCGAGTTATCAATTTTCACCACAACATGTTTTTGGCACCATTGCTGAAAAATAATTATTTCTAGTGTTGATTTAAATTTTATTATTGATTAAATTTATATTTTTAGTTTAATTTTTGTTTTTGTTTTTGTTTTTGTTTAGGTTTGGCTTTAGCCATTAAAGAACAAAAATTGGAAAGCTTTCTTGAATCCAAAGCAATTCAATTCGAGTTTGAAGAAAGAGAAAATTGAAGTAGCTAAGTAGTTGAATTTAATTTGTATGTTTATGTATTATTAATTGTTTTCAGTTTTCAAAAAAAAAAAAATTATTTTCGGTTTTTTGGATTTAATTTAAAGAATTTTGAGTTTTGTTAGTTGTTATTTGATTCATCTTTTGTTTTGTTTTAAAATATATATATATATATTTTGAAAATCCAAAAAAGAAATTTTTTTACTGCACTTTTGTTTTGAGTTTTTAGTTTGATTTGCTTGCTATTTTTAGATTTATTTTGCTTTTGGTTTGTGTTTTCTTTGAGTTTAATTTGGTTTGCTTTTAGTTTTAATTTTGTGAGTTTAATTAGTTTTTTTAATTTGATTTTTTGCTTTAATTTTAGTTGCTGAAATTTTTTATTTTAGTAGTTTAAATTTTTGTTTTTCTAGTTTTTGTTTCTTTTGTTTTATGAGTTTACCATTCAATAGTAAATTGTCTGAGAGAGATTTGAGGAGGTTAAGGAGAAGCAATGTTAAAGAGATTTTGTTTAGTAATACTGAAAGAGAGGATAATATGGAAAATCAAAATAACTATGTAGTTCTTGAAATTCATAATAATCAAGGTTATAGGACCATTAGGGATTATTGTGCACCTAGAAGGTTTAAGGATATGTCTTGTATTAGGATACCACCTATTGATGCACCTAATTTTGAGGTCAAACCTATTACAATGTCTGTACTCAATAATTATCAATTTGGAGGGTTACCTAGTGAGGATCCTAACCAACATATATCAAATTTCTGTGATGTATGTGAGTTAGTGAAGTATAATGGCATTACTGAGGATGCTGTCAAGCTTAGTTGTTTCCTTTTACCCTAAGGGATAGAACTAAAAGTTGGTTACAATCTTTACCTCTGAGAAGTATTATTACTTGGGATGATTTAGCTTTTAAGTTTTTAAATAAGTTTTTCTCATCTATAAAAACTACCAAGCTTATGAACGAAATCAATATTTTTTCACCAATTTGATGGAGAGTCATTATATGAAGCTTGGGAGAGGTTAAAAGAGTTACTGAGAAAGTGTCCACACCATGAGATGCCCAAATGGAGTCAAGTCCAAATGGGTTGAACTATATAATAAGAAATTATGTAGATGCAACTGTAGATGGTGCGTAGTTAAATAAATCTCAAAAGGATGCATATGACCTATTGGAAGAGATGGCAATCAATAATTTACAATAGGCAAGTGAAATGAGCCAACATCCTAAGAAGACCATGAATGTCCATGAAAATGATCACATAGATAAATTAAGTACTCAAGTTGCAATTCTCACAAAGCAACTTAAGATCTTGGGTTCCAACAATTTTAATAATATTTTCAATAGTTCTAATTGTTGTGAATATTGTGGGGATAATTATGAAAGTATTAATTGTCAATTAGAAAATCCTCTTGAATCTAAAGATGTTAATTTTGAAGGGAATTTTGATAAGGCAATAACAACAACAACCCTTTCTCCAACACTTACAATCCAGGATGGAAAAACTATCCAAATTTTTCATGGAGAGACAATCCAAATATCCAAGGACGACAACAAAAAGGAATCTATCAAATTCCTTCTCAACAACATCAACCTTCAAATTTTTGGAAGGCTTTTCAACCTCAAACTCAAACTCAACCTCAATCTCATAATTCTTCTCCTATTAGTTTGTCTTTGCTTGAGAAATCTATGATAAAAATGAATGATACGTCGAGTTCTTTTATGCAAGAAACAAAGGCAGCAATAAAAGGACTAGGCATTCGAATAGGGCAACTCGCTCAAGATATTCAAATACCAATGGGAACTTTTCTAAGCCAAACAAAAGTTAATCCAAAGAAAGATGTCCAAGTGGCTAAGCTAATGAGTGGAAGAAGGTTGGACGTGCCCCTTGTTACAAAAGAATCTCAACGTGCTCAAGTTAAGAGAATTTCATGCAAAAAGGAGATCATTCACTTGGAGGAGATCATGCACTATTAAAAGTTTTGGATTTTCTAATGCTTTATGTGATCTTGGTGTTGCTACTAATATCATGCATTTTTCTATTTTCATGAGTTTAAATTACATCTGGCTTCGCTCAACCCATGATGAGATTATTTTGGGCGACAACATTCATGTTCTAGTTGAAGGTATCTTGGAGAATGTTCGTGTTGAAGTTAGATCTCTTAAGTATAGGAAGGATTTTAGAGTGATTAAGATGAAGGATCCTAATGCCTCATTGATATTTGGTAGGCCATTCTTAGCCATTAGTAGGACTAAGATAGATTTAGAGGAAAATACATTGGAGCTACTAAGTGAAGATGGCCTTATTAGAGACTTTTTATATGGATAGACTTTCATTAGTGAAAAGAAAAGAAAAAAGAGACGATGTCTAAGAAGCTAGAAGATCAATGAAGATTTGAGATATCTTGCATTGTTGGTAGAAAAAACTTATCAAATTGCCTATGTTTGGGTGCGTCTATTAATGTGATGGATAATAATATTGCAAAGAAGCTAGAATTGAACTTGACACCAACCACTATGACTGTGAGTATGGCCGATCAAAGCCAAATTAGTCCTTTAGAGATAGCTATGAATACTAGGGTGGAGGTTGGTAGGTTCTCTTTCTTAATTGACTTTGTGGTTTTTAATGAAAGTAATGGAATAATCTTAGGATGCCCATTTTTAGCTACGGGTAAAGCAAATACTGATATATGTAAGGGTACTTTAAAGTTAAGACATGGTTCTAGAGTGGAAAAGTTTTATATGTATGAACCAATGAAGTCCAAGAGACTCAAGCTTCTAAGGCATACAAGGGAAAAATTACTTTTGAGGATGCTAGGAGATGGAGGCAACCCAAGGAAGAAACCAAGATGAACTAAACAAGAAAGTCAAGCTAAAGACTTGAAACAAACGCTTTTTGGGAGGAAACCAAAAGTTTTAAATTTCTTACATTATTTTTAATTTCTTGATTTCTTTTGATTTATTTTGTTTTGTGCAGTTAGGTGTCAAAGAAGAAAAATCAAAGGAAATGCCTCTAAAAGGGTAATCGGCCAAAGGAAGCTTTGTGAGCTTAGAGTTTGCAATTTCATAATATTACATCAATTGGGGGAGCTTTATTTACCTTTACTCTTTATTATGTTGAATTTCTTTGTTTTTAACATTGAGACTATGCTCATCTTAATTTGGGGGTGGTTATTTTTTGTTGTGGGTTAATGGCACGATTTCCCCTAAATCATTACATGTTTTTGCACTTGGCACCTTAACTTTTTTTTTTGGCATTTAACCCCCCAAGCTATAGTTTATGTTGCACGTTTCTACAAAACCAATATTCCGTTAATCTTCCGTGATCAAAGCACGTGTGAGCCGCACGTGCTATAGTTTATTGTGTTGTTTGGCTCTAAAATGACAACCAATCTTTTTTTTTTATCACCACCCCTGTCAATGGCCCATTTTTCACCAAAAACCCTCTAAAACTCACTGGCTTCTACCCTCTAAATCGGCCTCAAAATCATCCAATTTCCAGCCAAAGAAGACGATTTTCCTGAAGGCCTGAGAATTTTGATTTGGTCACCAACCAAGAAATAGACATGAAATTCTTCCATGCCATTTCCTTGCTCCAGCAACCTTTGGATCTTCTTTTTCACTAGTTACGCCCTCAATGCCTCGTTACTGATATGTTCTTGAACCCGCCTATGTTGATCACTACAGGAATGTCTTGGGGAAAAAAGCATGGCATATTGGTCTAGGTCTAATTTTGGTCTGCAACAAGAGCACTGAAGATAAAGTACATAGAGGAAGAACATCATCCATTGACGAGCATAGCTGCTTGAAATGGCTCAATTCCAAGAAACCCAATTCGATTGTTTATGTTTGCTTTGAAACTAACAAAATTTTGTTAGCTTCTCAACTCCATGAAATTGCAATGGTCTTGAGGCATTTGGGCAAGAATTCATCTGGGTTGTGAGGAAGAGAAAAGAGGAAGAAGGAGAAGAATATTGGTTGTCGTTTTGAAGCAAAATGACGTAATAAAATTCACATGTGTGGCTCACACGTGTCTTGATCATGGAAGATTATCAGAAAATAGGTTTAGTAGTAACGTGCAACCTAAACTACAGCTTGGGGAGTTAAATGCCAAAGAAAAAAAGGTTGAGGTGCCAAGTGCAAAAATTTGTAAAGGTTTAGGGGCAACTGTGCCATAAACCCTTTTTGTTGTGAAGTTTTCTTCTTTAGTTTGAGTATTTCTTTTGTTTAGGTTTAGTTTTAAATTTTTGAGGGTTTTTTTTTTTATGTTTGCTGAATTTTTTAGTTTTAGGTGTGTCTTTAAATCTTTTGATGGGCCAATGATGAGATATGATTGAGAATAAAATGATTATTTGGTAGTGTAATTGTTTGTGTGTTTTCTCTAATGCCTAAAGTTAAATTCACATGTTATTACTTTGAAAACCATTTTGAGTACTTTGTCAAATATGCATGATTTAGATTGTATTTTGGAGACTGTTTGCATTAAACTAGAGTGATTAGTTTTGGACTCTAGAACTTGCATAATTATTGCTTTAGGCAAAATCCTAGAGGGATGTAGGCCATTTTTGTTTTGAGTTTGAGCATTCCTAGCCTACCTTTGAAATATTTATCCATTGTACTATGTTTGGGCCAATTTTTAGGATACATAAAAGATTGCATATTAGAACCTTTTGTTCTTTGAACTACTTTGACTTACCTTTTTGAGCGTAAATATATTTTTCCTACTCTATACACGTTATTCAAGAAAGCTTATTTTGAGTTGATATGGATATATACTTATCAATTAGTATTTGGTGGAGTAAAATAGAAAGTAATTTGGGGGTGGGAATGATGATGAAATTCAGTCTACTATGTGTCTTTGATGTGGAAAAACAAGTTTGAACAAGGTATAAAAAAGAACAATTTGAGGGTTAGAAGGAAAAAAAAAAGTGAAAGGAGTTGAAAGGAAACAGGAAAAAATGTTGTGGAGTTTGAAAGAAGAGAAATGTATTTGTGAGAAGAAAACAAAAAATTTTAAAAAACATATTATTCATAAGTTTTATTTCTTTGAAATTTATTTTTCTATCATTTTCTTTCTTCTAACCTATTACTCTTTAGCATTTACATTACAAGCCTATAAAGTCCTAATGATTCAATGTAATGCATTGATCTACAATAGTGGAGAGCAATTAATTATGTCAAGCATATGGTGGTTCATATTTTACAATCTCTATTTGATGTAGATTTATTCAATTGCATGACATTGAATATATTATTTGATTTCTCACACACACTTTGACAGTAATGATTATGTTGAATAGAAGATAGGGTATTGAGTTTCATGATTACTTGGAAATTACTTTTGAATTAATATGATTATGCAATAACTAAGGCATCCTATCAAGGTGTTTGGGTATATTTTATAGAAGATATGTTTTTAGTTCTTTCTTTCTTTGCTAGAAACTAGCAAAGTTTAATTTGGAGGTAGGTGATAGGCATTAAAAGTTACTATTTTTATGCCATAGTTTATGTTGAATTTTAGCTAGTTTTGAGTTAATTGTTAATGAAAAATACTAAAATTGTTATATTATTTCTATTTTTAGATAAAGAAAGACAAATGCTGGAAATTGTTATATTTCTGCATAATCTTTACTGAAAAAACCATATCTGAAATTACAAATGGAATTTTTGTACAATTTTAGTTGTTAATGATTCATAATTTATCAAGGTTCAATTATGTAAATTTTCACTATAATTGGATCAGCAAATCAATACCAGTTTGATTTTGAAGATAAACATTTTTAGCAGTTGCAACAAACTTACACTCCCTTGGGAAAATTTGCATTTTAGAGCCTTCCCAATGTCCATTTTGTGCAATCATAATATTCCAAGAAATCTAAGACATAGACCTAACTTTTGCAACTAGAATCAGTGAATTGTGAGTTCATTTGATCATCAAAAGTGTACTTGCAATCTACCTAATGCACATTGTAGATATAAAAAGAAGTGTCTTTGCCAACTAGGATGCCACCTATGCATTGATGATTGGGGTTGCCACATCATCACTCTCCAGCAATGTGTTTTATTATTACCACACCATATGCCATTTGGGAAGATCAGATTATTCCACTAATATTAATTGGAATATTAATTAGAGAAAGAATGTGATTCCTAAAGAGATATGGATTGTTTTATTATTTAAGTGGGAATGTGACATTCTTTTGAGGGCACCAATGACCTAATTAACCCCATAGGGCTTGCCATATGAGAGAATTTAGGGGATTTGATTGTTTCTTTATATTTTATCTCCTATTATCGTGGAAAAATAGACTTAGGGTGAGGTTTTAACTCTAGAGTTTTTATTAGCTCAAATAGTAAACTTTTTCTATAAATACCCTACACTTTGAAGCTTTAAAAAGGTGTAAGAGTGTAAAAAGAGAGATAAAGTTAGAGGTTTAAGGTTGGAGTATTTAGTTTTTTACATTATTTTTAGTTCTCTTTAGAGGTTTATAGCAAGGAGATTTTGGCAACACAAGGGTTCTAGAGCAAGGGAAATTCGGCCAGCACCATTGGAGGAGTTCAACTTTGTTCTTAAAGCATATTTGGAGAAGCAATTCAAGATGGAATAGAGGGGAATTCGGCAGCCACTAAGATCTTGGATTTGCTTTCTCTTTTCTTCATCTTTTTGTTATTCATAATATGTTTTTGTTTTGATTCATTGATGGCTATTTCTATGAACATGAGTAGCTAAGTTTTTTTAAGGATTATGATGTAGCCATATTATGACTATTTAGTTTTTAATGCATGTTTGATTTTAATTCATATTGATAGTTAATATTTCATTGTAGTTCTGAATGCTTTTATGGAAATGTGGATAGATCTAGTATTATATTGGCTTAGGAATAAGGGATATAATATGGAAGGACAATGAAATACATGAGAATAGGAATATTGCATGGCTTACTGACAACTTTGACAAGAGTTTATTGAGTTTGCATGTCTTAGGACTTAAATTTCGGTGTTTAAATTAGGAATAATTAAATACGTTGTGCTTGCTAGACTAGAATGCATTGAGAAATCAACTTCTAGTTACTTTTGATCAAAGGGAGGTTAACTAATGAATTTATCATGCATTAAGGCTAAATAGGATTAGTAGTGGTGAAGTCATAATCATTTTTCCATGAATCCTTTGAAATCTTTGTTTATTTACTTTTGCTGCTTTGTCTTGTTTTCTTAATTGCTTTCATTTTAATTCTTGCTTTGTTACATAAAACCACTCAATCAAACGATCACTTTTTTTTTTTACTTTTCTTAATTTGATTCGCAATAGATTTATTTTTCTTCACTAGGGACATTATTTCTCGTGGGATCGATATTCAATTTTCTTGTAAAAACTACTTTATTACTTGGTAATTAGTGCACTTGCGAGTTATCAATTTTCACCACAACAAGTTTGTCAAGACTTTTCTCAAAACCAATTGAAGTAATGGCTTTATCAAACTTAATGTTCCACGACCTAGATGCTTGCTTAAGTCTATAAATTGACCTTTGCAACTTGCATACCATGTGTTCTTGACCTTTAGCTATAAAACTTTCTTGTTGCCACATATAAATATCCTCTTATAAATTGCCATTCAAAAAGGCAAATTTTATATCTATTTGTCAAATCTCATAAACAATTTTTGTTGCTGCAGCTAAAAGAATCTGGATTGATTTAAGCATGGCTACCGGCGAAAATGATATTTCATAATTTATCCATTCTTTTTGGATATAGCTTTATGCCACCAATCTAGCTTTGAATGTTTCTACCGTTACTTCTAATCATCTTTTTCTCTTGTAGATCCACTTGCACCTTATGGGTTTTACCCATTTTGGTGCTTCTACAAGAGACCAGACAGAGTTGAAAGATTCCATTTCAGGATCCATGGCTTTTTACCACTCCTGTGCATCCACATCTTCCAGTGTTGCATTATAATTAAATTTGATCACCATCTATATTAGAGATGGCTTTGTAAGATTCACCTAGCAAGACATATCTCGTTGGCTTGTGCCTTACTCTCTCACTACTAAATAGCTGCACTGGGGTGGTTGTGCATTTACATGGAGATCATGTCTATTGTTTTGTGATAGAGGTTGTACCGATATAGGTTCTACATGTATTGGTTCTTGTTATTTCACTTGTTCTTGTTATTTCACTGGTTCTACTTGTGATTGTTCACATTTGAGTACATTTTTTCCTCTTTGAACATGCATAGACATCAGTGGAGCAACAGGAAAAAATTGTTGTGATTCAGCCTATTCTTGAGATGAGGCAAACTCCTCAAAATTATATTACTCTTAGGTTTGAAACTATTTATATAGTGTTCCTCTTAAAAAGTTGCATGTGTATTTAAGGAAATTTTCTTCTCTGAGGAACTATAAAAAAGTCTACCTCCATTTCTCTTAGGGTAACCAACAAACAAACACACTTTTGTACGAGATTCTAATTTATTGGGTTCCTTTCTTAAGACATGTGAGCACCTCAAGTAGGAATATGATTTAAACTGGGCTTATGTCCTTTCCATAATTATGTAGATGTCTTAGAAACATATTTAGAAGGAATTAAGTTTAGAGATACAATGTTGTTTCTTAGGTATATCTCCAAAATGATATAGGTAGAGATGAGTAACTGTGAATAGATATCACTGTATCTTGAAGAGTTCTATTTCTTCTTTCTCCAACTCCATTTTGCTTGGATGTTCCAAAGGCTAACAATTGAAAAACTATCCCTGTTTTAGTCAAGTAAAGTTGAACTCTCCAAACAGGTATTCACCACCTCGATCGAACCGAAGTTCTTTGATATGGAATCCTAATTGCTTTTCCGCTTCAGCCTTACTCTCAAAATTTTGAGAAAGTTTTATACTTTTGGAGCATTAGGTAAACATATCCATATCTTGAGTAATCATCTATGAAGGTTACAAAATACTCATACCTTCTTTTAGCATGAACATTTATTGGCCCGCATACATTATTTGCACCAATTCTTGTGGTTTGGTTGCACGATATACCTTGGCCTTAAAATACCTTTTTGTCATTTTTCCTTCTAAATAAGATTCATAGATTGGAATAGATTCAAAGACTAGGAATTTTAAAATTCTACTTTTAACCAAATTGTATATCCTATAAGGATTAATATGACTGATCGTAAATGCCAAAGGTAGGTTTCATTTGAAACTTTTCTTTTTTTAGCAACATATATATGCTCATCATCAACAATTTCTAAATTATTAACATCATAGAACATACTACTTAAAAAATAAATATCATTCCATAATTCACTAGAACAAATAACTGAAGTTGAACTTTTTATTAAAACTACGGGATTAAACTGTATTGTCAAACCTTGTTCAAATAAACAATTAATAGAAACTGAATTTCTCTTAAAGTGTAGAACGAATATAAACAGTCGTACAAAATAAAAGTTTTTTATAAAAATTAAATAAGCTTATCCTATTAATTTAACAGAGACATTTGTTATGTTTCTAAGCTACAAACTTCTTTGTCATTCTTCCACCAAGCTAGTTTGTCTAAACCACTAGCTTATTTGCTACCTTAGGGCAATTCTACTTCCAGTAACATTTTTCTCCACACTTGAAAAACAACACAAACAAACAATAAACAATAATTTATGCTTATTGAAAACAATAATTTAGCCTTCATTATAAACACTTACGTTTGGCAAGACATTTACAGTAAACTAAATTTGAACATGGAAAAAAAAATATCCTACTAGATCAGTTCCCAAAAAAGAATGGAATGTCACAAATCGACATACTTAAGTCTCAACCTCTTTAAACAGAACCTCATCAGACAATACTTTTAATTTCCACTCAAATAGGTTATGTTTAATAGACTATCAACCATTTTTTTTTAAATAACTTTAAACCTTTGATAAAATTAACATACCCTCATTGGGAGAATAATAATTAAATCAAGTGTTTAGTTTTCAAAACTATTTTTAATATCCAAGAATTGTCAACGTTAGGCCGAACAACTTTATTAAAATTTTAAAAATTATTAAGGTCAAATCCAATAAAATTCAATGATGTTTATTCGTTTGGTCATTTTATTATTGAACCCACAATGAAGCCCTACCATCCTTGTATTTGTGACTAGGTGTGCCATCAAGCTTTGGAGAGCCATCTAACTTGGTTTAAGAACTCAAAAGGGGTTTGGTGCTGGCTCAACCCAAGCATACATACGAAGCCAAAAAAATCCAAGCTCTCATGTGAAGCCCGCGTAATAGATTTGAGCCATAAAAATAACTAATATGCATAATTATAAAGGGTTTTCGATTATTATTATTATTTTGACAATGGGCTTTCTATTAGTAGAAAGATAGAGAAAATTCTACTATATGAGATATTAGAAATGGGCAAAACCGAATCGGTTCGACAGAAATTAGCCAAACTGAATTGGCTTATTGGTTTTCAGTGCATGTTTCTATCTGAACCGATGCGATTAAGTGAATATTTCAAATAAATTAAAAAAATTGGTTCGGTGAGCAGTTCATGATTTTTGCCAAACTGGCTACCTTACCCCTCTTCAGATGATGCCAATCACTCTCTATGATTTGATCTTAGCAATTGATTTTTAAAATTTTCCAAAATATCTCAACTTTCTCCCTCAATACAAAAAATTCTAATCTTTTACCCATATCCTCTCCCAGCTGCCTTCCTTTCTCGACTTCCATAGATCTTCTTCACATTTCAACTTCATCTCTTTCATCTACCATTGGCAACTTTTCCATCTCATTTTCTCTACTCTAACTCTAAAGCCCGAGTCACCTTCTGTGTTGGCCTCACCACGACCTTATCCTTCACTCCCATTCATTGCAATGGTGCAATCTCATTCTCTCTATCTCTAACCCTAAGGCTCGAGTCACAGATCTCGATCTCGATCTCAAAGCAATATTGCATTTCATGTTGTCAATCTAGAAATTTTTTTTAATTCTTTCTTTACATTGTAATGTATAATGGCTTTGTGATGTATAATGGTATTGATTACTAATGTCTTAAGCTTTGTTTTATTTTTTTTGTTAGTTTTTCTCTTTTTTCTTCTTCTTTTTTTTCATCCTCTCCCACATATCAAATCAACCAATAAAAAACCAAAGCTAACAAATCATTTTCGATGTGGTTTTGGCGTGGTTATACATGATGACATGTCGGTTTCGGTTGGCCACTCAACTAAAACTGACATACTAAATTTGGTGCAAAAATTAGCTAAAAAACCTGCCGAACTGAACCGAACCGAATCTACTCTTATGAGATATGGTTTGTATGCTAAATGACCGAAGAAAAAAATAAAATATAAATATAAATAGTTTTCTAGTTTATTTTTATGTTGTCTCATCAAATAATTGTAAAAATAAATAAATAAATCGATCTCGTATTAATTTTGCTAAAACTATATATCTTGATCAAATATTTTTATTTTCTTTTAGTTCAATCAGAATATTGCTCAATGTTTTATTTTGAAAAAAAATATGTTTTATTGATTTTTACTTTTTAGTTTTTAGGAGAGAATAAAATGAGAGAGAGAGGGAAGAGAGAGGAGAGAGAGTGGCAAAAGAGATGATAGATATTAAAAAATGTTTTTTCTAATTTTTTTTAATTTTTTTTTTTTTTGCATTTAAGAAGGGACTAAAGAGATTAGAGGAGAGCAATGAGAAAGTGAAAAAAACGACACGCATCTTTTTTGGAGGGGAAATATTAACGGTAACATTTAACTAGAGGTGTAAAATAGGTCGGATAGCATGGGCACAATATGAGCACAACACGTTAAAATTGAATACGACATGAGCATGACATAATAAAAACTGTGCTTCGTCAAGCACGAAGCACGTAATATCCATGCTTGGAAGGCCCATGAACTAAATACGGCATGAACCCATGATGGATCAGGTATAGCACGAGCCTATAGCATGCCTAGCACGGACAATTGATAAATACATAATTTATATTAATTTACTTTATATTTTCACTATTTTCTGATTTTTTTAATAAATTAATCAATATAATATTTTATTTTATTAAAATTTATTTAAAATTTAAATTTTTTAACTTCCATTATCATATTTTTATATATTTTTATTCTTGCTTTAAAGTTTTGTAATTACATAAGGATGATTTTGTTTCTCTTTTTTATAAATATTAATTTTCAAATAAATGATAAAATAAATTAGTTGTAGTATATTTAAGTTATTTGTTATATATACTTTTATAATGTATAATTTTAATAGATAAAGAAATAAATATGCTTATCCATATAAATGAGTCGGCACGAATATGAATGTGCTGACATGAATACGACACGATAAATAAATGGACCGATACGAACACGAGACAATAAATAAATATATTAGCACGAAAACTAATGAATAAACATTTAATTAGACTGTACCAGTACGACATTGGCCATTTAACATCTCTACATTTAACTAACTTAGATATTAAAATAAAATAAAAATTAAATGCTTTTTTTTTTTCTAGAAATGAAAGGTTTTATAAACCAAAAGAGAAAGGCATACAAACCGCAGCCTGTCCAAGTCAGGTAGAGGTACAACCCCTCTTATCCTTCATCAAACATTCAAAAAACGGCTTGGAAAGAATTCCTTGCCGGACTATACCAGTGAACTCATGCTCAGCAGCCTACTTTGCAATCAAATGGGCACAATTGTTCTGAAAATGGTTACACCAGACAAAATACACATTATCAAAAAAACTACAAAGATTTCGGATTTCCTTGAAGATCGGTTCTGTCGACCAGTGAAAACTCTTGGTGTTCCCTTTGTTCAAAGCATGAATTATGCTTTTTGCATCAGATTCACACACCACATGCTTCCAACCATTATTTAAACTTACCAGAATGGCTTCCTTCACTGCCAAAAGTTCAACTATCAGAGGATTTTGTGTGCACACCTTGAAAGTGTGGGCTTTAAGGACATCTCCATTCTCGTTTCTAGCCACAATACCAAGAAAGCTACAATTGCCTCTAACAGCCGTATCAGAATTAATTTTTATCACTCCCCTTATAAGAGGGCTCCAATCTATCAAGATAGCTTTAAATTTGGTTCCTTTCTTCTGTGTGATCTAGATTCCTATAAGCTTGGTATAGCTCATTAAATCTCTTCATAACACTCTGTATTGAATTCTCCATGGAAAAGAATGTATCCCTGTGGCACATTTCATTTCTAATCCACCATAAGTGTTCAATGATGGTTGCACTGTATAATATAAAATCTTCCCGGTCCTTTTTTTTCATTGCTCCCAAAAAATCAGGTTTCCATATCATATTGAGGTATTTGTTGACACCGTGAGATATATTTTCCTCCCATCTAATTCCCCAAGGGGATGCAAACCATAGTCCTTTTGCAAAAGGGCAAGAGAAGAAGACGAGCACATCATCTTCCTCGTTGTTGCAGGCATGAATGCACAACGTATCCTTAATTTCCTTTGTTGATTCTAAACTGAAGATCTCATTTATCAAACTACATTCCAATCTCCATTTAAATTCTTGAGAGATTGCACCATTCTATGTCTCACCTCCATATCCTCTGTCCTAGGAGTTGGTTTGAAACCTGGAGTATCAGGAAACCACGGATCCTCTCATATGTTGATATTGTTTCCACTTCCTACCTTGTAGCATAGACCTTTCTGGAGGATACTACGAGTGTTGAGGATAGTCGACCACAGATTAAAGCAAATTTTCATTTTCTGACATCTCATGAATGTAGATGAAGGAAAATATTTTGCTCTGATGGCTTGAACCCAAAACTTATCCCCATCATTGATAAGAGACTAGCCAATCTTCCCTAGCATGGTCGAATTCATAGCATTTAGTTTTCTTATACCTAAGCCTCCACAACTTTTTGGCTTGCAAATATTCCTCCATTCTACCGGAGTCCAACCCTTCTTTTGGTTTCCATCCCCTATCCATAAGAAAGCTCTTGATAACTTTTCAACCTCCTCACAAATTCCCATAGGAATTTTTCTAGTAGCCATAGAATAAATAGGGATAGAATGAATCACATGTTTTACTAAGATTTTCCAGCCTGATTAAGATAATAATTTAGCTCTCTAGCCTTCCAGCCGATTAATGATCTTCATTCTTATGCTCTCATAATCCTTCTTGCTTCTGCTACTAGGAAATAATTTGTTTCCCAAGTAATTTGTATCCTTGTCCAATTCCTTCATATTGAGGATGCTTTTAATGGTTGCCTTAAGACTCATTTGAATGTTGCCAAAGAAAAAACAGCCTGATTTGGCCGTATTAAAACTTTGACCTGTCCAAGAACAGAAATTCTCTAGACACTTGATGATTTTTCCTGTTTGCTCCACACTCGCTTTACAAAAGATAAGGATATCATCTGCAAAAAATATATGAGATATGGCTGGTGCGGATCTACCAATTTTGATCCTTTCAATTTCCCCTTCCATGTCCATCTTGGTGATCATCCTAGAGAGAAACTCTAGGAAAAGAACAAAAATAAAAGGAGATAGGGGGTCTCCTTGTCTTATGCCTCTTTCCATTGGAATTTGCCCAAAGGAAGATCCATTAAGCAACAAACTCGAATTCCCAGAAGAAAGACATCTGAAAATCAGCAGCTTAAATTTATCATTAAAACCATAAACATCAAGGATACGCATGAGCACTTGCCAATTCACCCGGTCATAGGCCTTTTGGAGGTCTACTTTTATTCCCACAAAACCTTTGATTCCTTTCTTTCTCTTCATTGAGTGAATAATCTCCTTGACTAGTAAGGTATTTTCACCAATCCAACATCCAAGAACGAAAGCAGCTTGATTTGGGGATATGATATTCTGAATGAGAGGCCGAATCCGATGCATAAGAATTTTTTAGAAGATCTTGTAAACGGTGTTGCACAGAGCTATTGGTCTGATTTGGTTAAAACTGGAGAAATCGGCTGTTTTTGGAATCAGGACAACAAAAGAGTCATTGAATCCCTGAGGAAATCTTCCATGTCGAAAAATATTTTGAATTGCTTTCGTGACATCATTTCCGACGATTCCCCAAAATTGTTGAAAAAACACTGCCGACAAACCATCAGAACCTGGAGCCTTTGTAGGGTGAAGACTCTTTACAACATTTAAAATTTCCTTTCCATCTGGAATAGCATTCAGCCATTGGTTCTGCTCATCCATAATTGATGTGTGTAAAAGATCTCTCAAGACTGGGCATGTAGTTGTGCTTTCCTCTTGAAAGAGCTTTGTGAATTCTTCAGTAAGAAACTTCCCTATCTGACCTCTTGATTGGAGCCACTCACCATTATTGTTTTTTAAGGTAGCTATAAAGATCTTCCTCTGATTCATGATTATTAAAGCATGAAAAAATTTTGAGTTGCGGTCTCCAGCAGTGAGCCACGTTTCTCTGGATTTTTGTCTCCACAACACCTCCTGCTTGAACAGCCATTCATTCAATTCATCTTGTAAAGATCTCTCTTGGTTCAGAACACCCTCTGTAGGCTGGCAACTTTGGAGCCAAGGAATTCTTGTTTCCAGCTCAAAAATTTGGTCTTTGCAAAACCCGAAAGATTCCATATTCCATTTTCTTAAAGCTCTTGCTGTGTTAGAAATCCTTTTGCCAATCGAAATTATGTCCAAACGGCAGGTATTGCAATCCCATGCTCCTCTTATCACATTACCACAAGATGGGTCTCTGATCTAGATTTCTTGGAATTTAAAAGATATAGGAAGGTTAAGGTGATCGAGATGAAGGTTCAGCAGAATCAGGACATGGTCCAACTGATGTGCATTTAGGTGGATCACTCCTGCATTACCAAACGAGACTCTCTAATCCACGCTTGTAATAACTCTGTCAAGCCTTTCTCTTATGTTTGCCATACCTCCCCTCATGTTGCACCAAGTGAAGACGTTTTCGTTGTATCCAATGTCCATACCGTTTACCTCATCAATAAAGTTCTTCAAGAGAAAATTATTTCTAGAGTTGACTTCTCTTCCTCCCATCTTTTCGGATTGATCACAAACATCGTTAAAATCACCAATACAAGCCCAAATGTTTGAGCCATTCTTGATTAAAGATCAAAGATTGTTCTAGAAATCCTTTTTTTTTCCTCTTTCTGGCGGGCAATAGCACACCCATAAGTTCCACTTCTCCCCCCCCCCATTTGTTAATTGAAACTCCCAGGATCCATTTTGACTTGTAAAACATTTCCTAGGCAAAATTTCCGTTCCATAAAAAAGATGTTCTTCCTTTCCAACCATTAGCATCAACCACTTCTATTTTGTCAAACCCCAGTCTATTTCTGATTCTCTCCATTCTAACAACTAAGGCTTTAGTTTCACATAAGAAGACACCATTCAGGGAATGTTTCCTTATTAAGCCTTTCAATGCTTGAACTGTCGAGGTATTCCCCAATCCTCAACAGTTCCATGATAAGATTTTCATGGTTGATTTGGGGTGTGGTAAAGCCCGCCTCCTCAGCCATGTCTTTGTTTTCAGCACCATTCAGTTTCTGTTCTGTGCAACTTCTCTGTGTATTCAAAATGTTGTTGATTGGTGATACAGTTATTTTCCTCCTTGCCATTTCTTTTAACTTCAAGTGTGGTGACAAAGGGGATTCCGGAAAATTTTCACGTCTGATTAAAGGGCCTATAAATTCAGCAGACGCCCCTTTCAATTTCTTCTTTTGAGGCCCATTTCTCTGTGTGCTCCCAGTTTTGCTTATTGTTCAGCTCTGGTTGAAAAGGTGTCTTGAGCCCTTCCTTTGTGACCATCTCGGTAGGTAGCCTCTCTTCACCTACTGTACTTTCCTTACTTTGGTTTTTTGATGATACATGACATTGATTTCAGAAAGGATTTCAGAATTCGTGCCCTAAACTTCCATTTCTACCTTTATCCCCTCTGCCCCATCTCCTCATCGGACTGAACTCGATCATCCTCTTCTCCATTGAGGGTCAGCCTACAGTACAACTTGTTATTATGGTTGGACTGGTAGAACCATGCTTACATGTTGACAAATGGCATCACAAGAGTAAAGCTACCTATGTAACCGGATATAACTGGTAGTAATATTACAATATTTTAGGATTACATTACTCAATTGATAGACAAGTTACCTCACGTTTGAACAATTTTACCTCTTTTTGGTAATGTTACAATATTTGTGGACCAAATTACTTGATTTATGGACAAGTTACAGGTTCTTTGAACGATATTACCTCATTTTGGAATTATTACACCATTTTATGGATAATGTTACTTCATTTCCAGATTAATTTACCTTTTTATGGACAATATTACATCGTTTTGGATAGCATGTTGCAAATCGCGTTACTTTGTTCATGGATTATTTATAATGGTGTTACCTTCTTTATGGACCATGTCACCTCATTTGTGGATCGTATTACATCATTTTGGTAATGTTACAATATTAATGGAAAAAATTACTTTATTTATGGACAATTTACAGGTTCTTTGAATAATATTACCCCCTTTCGGTATTGTTAATACCGTTTATGGACCATATTACATAATGTTCAGATCAGGTTACCTATTTAGGGACAACATTACCTCGTTTTGGATAGCATGTTGCAAATGGCGTTACTTTGTTTATGGATTATTTTATAATGGTGTTACTTGCTTTATGGACCATGTCACCTCACTTGTGGATCGTATTACAAAATTTTGGTAATGTTACAATATTTTTGGACCCATTTACTTTATTTATGGACAAGTTACAGGTTCTTTGAACAATATTACCACATTTCTGTTTGTTACACCGTTTATGGATGATGTTACTTTATTTGTAAATTATTTTACTTTTTTATGGACAATATTACCTCATTTTGGATAGCATGTTGCAAATTGCGTTACTTTGTTTATGGATCATTTTATAGTGGTGTTACCAGCTTTATGGACTATGTCACCTCACTTTTGGATAGTATTACATCATTTTGGGAATGATACAATATTTATGGACCAAATTACTTTATTTATGGAAAATTTACAGGTTCTTTGAACAATATTACCTTTTTTTAGTATTATTACTCCGTTTATGGACTATATTACATAATTTGCAGATTATGTTACCTATTTATGGAAAACATTACCTCATTTTAGATAGCATGTTGCAAATGTCGTTACTTTGTTTATGGATCATTTTATAGTGGTGTTACCTTTTTTATGGACCATGTCACCTCACTTGTGGATTGTATTACATCATTTTGGTAATGTTACAATATTTATGGACACAATTACTTTATTTATGGACATGTTACAGGTTATTTGAACAATATTACTTTTTTTCGATATTGTTACACCATTTATGGATGATGTTACTTTATTTGCAGATTATTTTACTTTTTTATGGACAATATTACCTCGTTTTGGATAGCATGTTGCAAATTGCGTTACTTTGTTTATGAATCATTTTATGGACCATGTCACCTCACTTGTGGATAGTATTACATCATTTTGGTAATGTTACAATATTTATGGACCAAATTACTTTATTTATGGAAATCTTACAGGTTATTTGAACAATATTACCTCATTTCGGTATTGATACTCCGTTTATGGACCATATTACATAATTTGCAGATTTTGTTACCTATTTATGGACAATATTACCTCGTTTTGAATATTACGAAATAATAATGGTGTTACCTACTTTATGAATTAACCACATTGACAAAGCATAAATTATCCACCAAGCTCAAAGTAAAAGAAAATTATCCACTTACCAAACCCCAATATAAAAAGTATATTTAAATGACTTTTTAAATGGTATATATTTAAAGTTATAATATTTTAAACATTTTTTTGTACTTGGTAGTAAATAATGCTTAATATGCCAACAACCACATATCATTAATGATGCTAGATATAAATATTCACTAACCAATTAACTTCAATCTTCTCTTGATGCTAAAGTCATTTCCAGGAGCCTTCCAACAGCTCCAACATTGCATCTCGGAAGCAAGTCTACCCAAAGTTCAATGCTCTTTTCTTAGCTTCATTTTTTTTACTTTCTTCAACTGGGAAAATATTTTAAGGAAGTTAAGAATTAATATTAGTACATATATAGCTATGAATTTTACTTACTGCATTAGAGAATACTCATACATATAAAATTACTCACATATTGTTAATATGAAGAGCTCAAAAAATGCTTGCCAATATATATATATATATATTTATATAGATGTTACTCCATCTCTCTTTCATTTTTTTTTTGCAATTTTTTGTTTACTTCATTTTATATAGTTTCCTATTTCTAATTAATATGTTACTCCCTCTTTTTCTCTTTTTTCTAGCTCCATACAAAATTATAGTTTCCTTATTACAATTTTTGCTTATTGCATTAGACAATATTCATGGATCAATATATACATCTTTGAATATTTTTACAGTCATAGTAAATTAGCAATATTCATAAATAATGAACTTTAAAAGTTTTTCATAGAAGTATTTTTTTCTCTATGTAAATGTTTAGTATAAAGTTAACACAAACCCATAAAAACCAAAGATTGAGTATTACCATATTACAATATATGTTATCTTTCATATAAATAGTTTTTATTTTATTTTTAGGGTTTAGATGTTTAGTATAACATATCCCTGTGTTAGAAAATATTATTTAGTATGAGTTATTGATTATATGTTTATGGTGTCTAATTGTAGTTATTATAGTAAATGATGTAAAATGCAGGATATGCATTGTAAGTCTTTTGAAATTACGAGCATCGATCTAAATGTTGATCAATGAACTGAAGATGAGTCGGTCTTCATAGATAAGAAAGAATCAACTACTAAATTCAGAAATGGAAAAAAATATGCTTATTTGACTGATGCAGACATGCTTGGGCAGGAATTTGAGTCCCTTGAAGATGCAAATGAATTTTATGCCACATATTCAAAGATAATTGAATTTGGTGTAAGGAAAAATCAACTTAAGAGAGATAAAAATGGATATATCAGAAAGCGTACATGGGTATATGATAAGGAAGGCTATCAAAGAGATGAGTGGTTGCATAGAACCAATAGACAAAAGCAACCGAGGCCATTAACAAGGGAAGGGTGTGGTGCTGCATTTTGTGTAACTAAGAACAAGATGGATGGAAAATGGGTTGTAACTAGATTTGTGTCAGACCATTCACATGAATTGCTTGTCAGCCTTGAGGTACCCTTTATCCGATCAAATCGATGTGTGCAGAGAACAAATTTGGAACAAGCTAAAGGAATGCACAATGTAGGCATTGGAACAAGTAAAATCATGGATTACATGGTGGACCAAGCTGGAGGATACGACAAAGTTGGCTTTACAAGGTAAGACTTGCAAAATACACTTATGGCTTAACGCAAATGTGATATCATGGATACGGATTCAAAAACAGTAATTGCATACCTGAGGACAAAAGTAGAGATGGATCCTGAACTATTTTGCAGGTACACAGTTGACTCAGATAATAGACTTGCAAACATATTTTGGGCCGACTCAACAAGTCGTTTTGACTACTCTTGTTTTGGTGATGTCTTGGTTTTTGATGTAACGTACAAAACAAACGCATATGGAAAGCCATTAGTGATACTAGTCGGTGTAAACAATCATCATCGGACAACCATTTTTGGTATGGCATTATTGGTTGATGAAACAGTGGATACATATACATGGGTATTGAAAACGTTTTTGCTTGCAATGAACAGTAAGCATCCTCATTCCGTTGTCACCGATGGAGATAAAGCAATGCGAAAAGCTATTACGAATGTGTTTCCTAATTCATACCATCGATTGTGCACATGGCATCTTGAAAGAAACGCTCAATCAAACTTACACAATGTAGAAGTGGTTAGGGCATTTACAGACTGTATGCTTGGTGAATATACTCCAGAAGAGTTTGAGCATCATTGGTTACGCATGATAGACAAGTTTAGTTTGCACAATAAGGAATGGTTGACAATGATGCACAAGACACGCGAAATTTGGGCTGAAGCCTTCATGAAAGGTCAATTTTTTGCCAGGATGCGAAGCACTCAACGATGTGAGAGTATGAACGCTTACTTAAATATATATATATATATATGCAGTCCTGACAAAAGTTATATGAGTTTATGATAAGTATTGATGAGGTTATTTCAAGGATGCAAACCAGGAAGTGAATGATTATGTTAAAAGTAAAAGTATGACTCCAGTAGCTATTAGTGACCTTCATCAGTTTGAGAAACGTGCTGCACAAGTGTACACAAGGCGAATATTTAAAAAAGTTCTCATCCAGATTAAGGAACAGGCAGTTCTTTTCACAATTAATTGCATAGAGTATGGAGGTATGCGTGTATACACGTTGACAAAGCATATGCATCCAGAATTAACTTGGAATGTTGTGTACTATTCCAATCAACCACACATACAATGCTCATGTAATATTTTCGACAGCATTGGAATTCCTTGCAGTCATTTATTTTATATAATGAAAGTGGAGAACATTGGAGAGATTCCTAATTCATTGGTGCTGAACTGTTGGAGAAAAGATGCAAAGAAAGGTAGGGTTCAAAGTCCTGGTGTACACGAATTTTCTAATGAAGCTGCAACATCTCTTCGATATGGCTCATTGAGTGTGGACTGAAACAAACTGTGTTTATTTGCATCCAAGACAAATTGATGCGGAACCCCAAGCTTAAAAAAACTGTAATCCCAACACACAAGATGATATGGAACAAATCCTAGGTAAAAACCCGCCCTATAGCACCTCTAGATAACAATTGTATCTAGCAACACTAATTAGAAGGCAAAGAATAAAATTGAAATTCGCCACAAAGTAAATACCTTTGATAAGAAGATCAATTCCCAATGCAACAAGTAGAAGAAGAACTATCATCACTTGTAACACACAAGTCTTGTTGAAAACAAGAATATATTTTATTTAATCAATAATCAAAGTTTTCTTTACAAGCTAGTGACCTCCCTTTTATATAGAGATTAGGGTTAGGTTAAGAATCAATCTAGACCATAAAATAATTAGAAAAATAATCCTAAGGCTTAAAACTAATCCTATATAAATATAATCCGAAAATAGCAATAATTACAAAACTGCCATTATAATCTGAAAATAGCTAAATTACGAAACCGCCATTATAATCCAAAAATATCTAAAATTACAGAACTGCCATTATAAGATGCTTATTTTTAAAACTACGTCATTTCGTCTCCGCAACTCCTAATCATCAATATCACCTTCATCCCTTGCTTGGACATCATGCTTAAATCATCATCTTTTGCTCCAATGGTAGAATATGGCACTATGATGCCCGCATCACAGATGATGGATTCAAAGAGGCAAAAATAGAAGTGGCCCGACTAACTAGTCGTATGGAAGAATACAAAAACATGCATGAAGAAAAAAAACTCTGCATGTGAGACATAACAGGGAAGAAGAAGCATAGTATAAAGGATCCATTGGTTGTGAAAAACAAAGTTGGATTTGCAGGGGAAACAAGTAAGGCGGCAAAAGAACGGCGCTGCAGTAAGTGCAAAATGGTTGGGCACACAAAGTGCACATGCAATAAAAAATGCGGCAATGATAATATTGATACATCATTGCAGCTCGACTCATATAGTAAATGGTGGTGGGATGGACAAAGGTATGAATAAAATTTTACCCTTGATGACTAAGGTTGAAAATAATTGTAACATAAAGTATATATCTATTGGTTTTCAGTGTGATATACATAAAAAGATTTCATTTTTGTTTAATTTACTTATTTCTAATGTTATTTATGATTGTGTCTTATTTACAAGTTCTACAAACGCAGAAAAAAAATTCAGTCATTTATTAGAGTTTAAGAAAAACTTTGATCCCGACAAGATTCTGGTTTCAACTTATATTCCATCAGTTTGGCACAATTGATGTTAACCCCTTTTAGCTCTTGCAATTCATGAAAATAAATAAGAATTTTGCCGAAAAAAAAAATGTTATGACTTCTTTATTGTTCTAACTGTTTTCAGTATTATCTTCATAATGTAATGCTTAAGTTACTGTTTGCTATTGTTTGTATTGAGGATGTTCATTGGCTCTTCGGTTATGATGATGTTTAGTTTCCTTGTATTTTCTTGTATAATTCTAAAGTCTACTTAATATTGTCATTGCAGCTCCAAGATTTGAAGAGTGAAATGAGAGACAGTTTTTGGCAACCTTAAAAATGTTCAAAGCCTTTAAAGGCCAATCACAATTCCTATATACTTGTCCAAGTGTTTGTGTGCTGGAAATTATATTGTAAGAAGTTAGTAGTTTGTTGGAATTGTTTTGAGGAAGTTATTTGAATGTATCTTCCTTTCTACTTATGTCTCTCTCATGCATTATTCTTTTTCTCTTGCACTATCTTTTATGCTTGTTATATATATTATTTTGGGTGTATTATACAAACATCCCTCTAGATAGCTTTTTTGTGCACAAAACAAATGAATGTTCTGTGAGTGCACATTTTCTTCTGGTATTAATTTGTTGCATCAACTAGTTCTCTACTAAGTCATTCACAAAAATAAGGTTTGCTTTTTATTAGTTACACTGGAAAATCATATGTCTGAAAAGATGTGGGAAAGAGATGAAAATGTGGCCAACGATAATGTCAAGGCATGCAATAACGTGACAACCAATCCTCTACTAAGACATTCATTAATGGGCATCTATTTGCTATTCTCCAGTACCAAAAAATGAAAGTAACAATCGGTTAATCCACACTAATCAGATATATTACTAGCAACTTAAAGGGAATTATACTACCAAATTTAAACTTAACAGACCAATAATAGTGTCAGGCCTTGAAAACCTGTAGAAAGCATCCAAGCCATCAGTTTGAAATAAAACCCAACATAATCCATTTTCCACCACAGTCAAGTCTCCAATGGCATTCTCTTTTGTAATATATGACCCATCAGTTTGAACTGAACTAATGATCCGTTTGACTCGATCAGCATTCTCAAAACCAAAAGTATATTCAAAATGCCTGAACCTAATCATGTTTCCTCCCCCATCATAACTCTTGTCTTCTTCTTCCTCCTCTTTTCGGTTACATGTCATAGTCTAACACACAACCCAAAAGAAAAATGTTCTCTGTGAATAATATTCAGACATGCAAAATATGAATACATGCACTTTAGATGTTTAACATGAAACAACATATATTTTTATACTCTTCTACTATGTTTATGAATGGTAATATAATTAATTTTGTATGAAGACATATAACTGTATTATTTTGGGGCCATTCATGACAATCATGAACTGTTACTCTTTTATTTGAACAAGTATCTTTATTTCTCTCTCTCTCTCTCTATATATATATATCTTTCGAACTTATATTTCTAATTAAAATGATAACGAGTGAACAACAAAAAGGTTAAAATAACATAAAAGATATTGTTTTGCTGTAACTACTTCAAAATGATAGCTAGTGCCAAAAACTCACATTCAGGAGCATATGCTGAAATCAATTGCCCCAAACTAACTGGAAGATGTTCCTACTAGCAACTCCATTGATAGCATTTCTGCTTTGCTTCCTAAGCATGTCTTCGTGTGCAGCAACATCACCATCCTAGTTAGATACAAATAGTTCAAACCCTTGAACCAAAAATAGACTAAAAGTTTATCAAAGAAAAAGCTTTATGACATATGATTATCGGTTCTTGACAACAAACTATACATGGAAGAAGAATAAATGCAGATCACTCAAAGAAGAAGAATACTACTTACATCATGCAATCAGTCATTTCCTGGAGGAAGAGTCTTGCTGGTTGGAGAAAGAAACCTTGTCCGCCACCTCATAATGGCCCTTATTCCCTTCCGGTATCTTTGGAACATAAAAATAGAACTAAAACTATGTCGAAAGCCTACTGTTACAATCAGCACAACATTAAGAAATGGTGTCTCCTGGTGTATCTACTAATAGACAAAAATATAACAGTTCCTTAACGAACATAAGTTTACCATATACAAAAAAAGTCTACCTGGACTTATGCGCATTTATCAGGCATATCAAAAAAGCTAAAAGGACAATATTATCAAAAGCATTTCATTTACAATCACAAAAGGGTCAAATGGATATGGTTTAGATATTCTTTTTCCCTTTTTTGGATGGTCCACCCCTGGTTTTTTTGACGTACGTGTGCAAGACATTGGTAGCAATGGCTTCATGATGTTTTGCAGCCGCATGCATTAAGCCGTAATAATTCTGATTATTACTTTCAGTCACTAGCTCCAATGCAATATTCCACCTTTCCGCAGCCGAATCAAACTAAACAACAAAAGAAAGTCAATGGAATAAAGTAAATCAATCTCAAATTAACTAATGAAATAAATAGCTTACATGTTCATTTGGATCGTTAACCAAGCAAGACTCTTCCATAAACTTGATGACATATACTCCACAATCACGCCCGTTATCTTGTTCCCGAATACATGTTGCTGTCCGCAACTGTAAACTTCCAAAAAAACCATTTTGCTGCAAAATTTTACTACATTCATTCATCAAGACTATGTCTAAAGCCTCCAACTGTCATTCAAATCCAAAAATGGCATCTAATTAGCAAGGCAAAAAATTTATAAGTTGAAGAGGTATGTGTATATCAAAAATGGTATAACTTACGATAGTCTTTGCACATCTTTCACGAGCTACATTTGTCTTGGCACTTGGGAGACAATCCCAAATCTCAGCAGCTTTATCTTTCACCAACACAATCAATAAAAACCAATGATCAACCGTGTCATGGATGGGGAGGAATATCAGTATATCATAATGACCAAAGTTACTCAATATATATGTTGTCCATCATAGTATTGTTGTTACAAAATAATAAATATGCCAAAAGTACTGACAGACCTTTTCACAAAGTGCCACTGACCCCATGAAGCGTTTTTTCATGTTCCATTTTCTTGCAAATTTAGCAACAGATGGTTTACTACCCAGTGCCTCTTCCTAACAGTGTGAAAGATATGGTTTTAGCTTTAACATAAGACATTTAATGTCAAAATATCAAAATGCTAATTAATTAAGGTTTCAAATTTTCATACTTGAAAATGGGGTGGTAAATACCACTTCCGAGGCTTGTCTCCATTCACCTTTTTTTCGGTATAAGTCATGCATTCCACAAATGCGCAAATGACCTTCACAAACCATAAAATGAGTGACTCAACATCCCATGCATTTCCGTTCGCAACAAAATTGGACTACGTCTGCTCATAGTTCCTTTCTTCTCTCCCTACACAAGAAATAGATAACAAAGTTACATATTATATAGAAAACTTTAAAGTAAACACATACATAAAAAATGTCATACAACCTTCGTTGGTACAATAGCATGGACCAATGCATCAAGTTTTTCCCCGAAAGCAGTATCAGCAAATAAAGAGGAATCATTTATTATGACATCATCGACAACATTTTGCTTTGGTGCTTCATCTTCGGTTGAAACCAACATGGTCATGGGCTGTGTCATAACGGGTATGGCATCGTCATTACTTTGATTGGGTTCTTTGTTTCAGCTCTTATGCACTTGGTGGTGTGATATTGACGTCATTAGCTTCTGGTCTTGATGACACAGCATCAAGCACTTTCGAAAGCTGATCAATCACCTGCACCTGGTAAATTGCAAAGTCCGCTTTAAAACCTGCAACATCTTGTTTCAACTGCTGAATTTCAGCTTTGAGCTCATCAACATCTCTCTTTTCTGCATATATTTTTGCATCTTGACACCGAACTTCTGTTGCTTCAAATCTGTTTTCAAACTGCAGTTCCCTTGTTGTAACCTACAAATATGTTTTGAACAATATATATCAACATTTAATGACAAACACATTAAAAAAAATAGTCAATTATATACCTTCTCCAATCCAAGACCACCAAATTTTTTTAAACTGCAATCTGAATTTTTTTCGAGCTTTGCCTCCCCATGCCTGAATGGGAGTCACTGCTCTGTCAACAATTGGTTTGTTCAGCCACACAACATCGAGGTAAAATAGCTGCAGCACATAAACTGCACAAATTTGTTATGCATTTAATAGATATATGAGAGAAGATTGGCATTCACGTTGTGTAATAAATGAAATACAATTAATGAGTAAAAATATACTTGCAGATCAGTACACAACCACTAATGTATGACTTATTGTCAGCTTTATACCGGCTGACACCCTCAACCATGTTATTGAACGTCCAAGTGGCCCAATTTTTGTTCATAATACCATCAATGTTCATCAAAACATGAAGATAACTAAATGGTACAAACACACTCGAATTGGGATTAAGAATCGTTCCCATCAGAAACAATGTGAAAACCATTTTAAAATCATCATTTACAATATTTGACCTATCAGACAAAATATTTGCTAGGTCAAAAATGCAGATGCCTGGAAGAGCTGAACTAAACTTAATCTTTAACTCCTTTATTGCCTCCATTGGAGCACTAATATCTACTGGACATCCACCATCTTTTAACCCAATCAATCTCTCAACGTCCTTCGAACCTAGTGTGTACCTCTTACCATGCAATTCTATGGTAGCGGTGCTAGGATCAAACTTATTCACCAGCCATGCCATCAATTTCCTATCTATACCACTAATCTTACCACATATCAAAGAACCAAACCCAAGACCTTGTATACATTTTTTCTTATCATCAGTAAACAACTCAACTAAACCCCACAAACGTTCAGAGGAACATCTTGTATTTAAACTCCCTATCTTTGTTGGGGCAATCTGTTGTGCAGCTTCACTAGATGAAGCGAAGGAGACCTTAGCTAGAGGAGGAGAGACTGGTTGAGTAGGCGCAGCAAATTTTGCTTTCTCACCAGCGGATAGCTTTTTCCAATTATCTCCTATACGCTTCATAACCTGAAATAATAAAAATCGAAAATCATGGATTTGTTGCCCTTCATAGCATGTACCTCAACCAAGTAAAAGTACGAAAGAATTTACATTTTTATCAATTTTGACAGCTTCTTGCTTAAGTAGTCCTACCTCCCTATTACTGCGAAATATTTAAATTTCAGACATTTGTTAACTAATTCAGATTACATATTTCAATTTGCATGGAGAAAATTATCAAAATCATATAGTTACAGTCAAACTCACTAATAGTTTAGCCATGGCCTTGAATATGGATTTGTAACAACACTGTCATCGTTTGTAGCTTTCTTTCTCCCTCTCTTCCTTTTCAAACCAGCATCTCCAACTGCTGTCCTTTTAGCCTTGTCATTGGGCTCTAACTTTTCTTCCATTGCACCTACAAGATTTATGTCAAGTAACATTATATATGCGCACTTGTGTATGATAATTAAAAGTTTGATGGAAACAATAATAACTTATAACAAAGGACAATAAAGCATCAGCTTGGACCTCGGTAAAAGGACGATAAGGATCTAGAAAGTAACTTGCAAGGACAGCAACAACTAATTTTCGGTATGCCAACCTCAGTTTTAATTCCTCTGGAATTTTAATACTATCTTCCTGGCCAGTTACAAAGGTACCCTTTTGCTGCAAGTAGTTATAAAAAGGAATAAAAAAATAAATGAGAATATGAAACAGTAAGCTTGCCTAACATGAAAAATGCGCAATTTTTCCCAACTACGGAGATATAAATCAAGGAAGAAATAGATTATTATGGGCAGAATACAATGTCCATAGAAACTTTGGGAAAGGTTAATTGAATAACAAATATTTGGTTCACAATAAAGACTTTTACAATGAAAGTTTAGGAATTTCATAACAAAACAATAATGCAAGATACATCATTTAAAGTAATAAGTTTCACAAAATTGGGTACGAATAAAAATTTATGATGCATAATGTAAATCTGGCAGTAACAATCACAATTTTAGTTAACATAATACAAAATAATATTTATAAGATTAATACAGTTTTAGCTCATGCAATAAGAACTCAGTAGTCCTCTTTTTACTTAATGAGGCGTGTTTCACTTTTTTAAGTTAAACATCAACCAAGTTAGACATGCCAAGACGTTTAATTTAAAAAAATAGATATACTAAAAATAAAAATTATTACCATACCACATTCTATTGCCTTGCATTAGTTCAATAACCAACTATCTAACCCAAATCTGCCTAAATATAATCAAAAGAGACTCTGCCCAATAGAATATTCCACTGGATACCCAGTAAATTTCCCAATTTCCCAAAAAAAAAACCATAAGAATATTGTAAAATTTTCTAATAAATCCAATGATTTATTAACTGAAGTCGAATTATGCCAAGCCATGCTTGTTAAATACATAAAGTGCAATTAACTAAAGTCGAATTATATACAGCATAAGAAGTTAGAGCAGAGTGAAAGCAAGCTACTTTAGTTGTTTTCATACTCTGTGCATGGAGCAACTATATTAAGTAATTATTTTTTTCTATGATGTGGACATCTGCAAGTTTTTTAACTTGCAGATGCATATCACCCAAAATGTTGCATGATATGTATCTGCAAGTAACATCATATACATATCTGATATCTGTACCATATAAAGACTACTTACATTATATATGTCCCCTAAAATTTACAACACAAAACAAAATTTAATAGATAAAAATTCATATATATTTTCGTCAATATTAACAATATAATAACTAGAATCCTTAAGACACCCAAAAAAAAAAAAAAAAAAAAAGACAGAAGGTTAACTAAACTATTGCCCTGGTCAAGGCAAGATTAAACCTTGAAAACAGTAACTCAATAAGTTGCATAAAAATATATTCAAATCCTAATCCTAAAACAGCAAGCAAAACATTTAACTAAATAACTAAGGACTGAAAATTGCAAGCTCTTCTCATGGCCTTGTACACATTTATAAGTAAGAATAAATCAATCAACTTCATAATGATCAATGTATGTGTTACACGAACTCAGCATTGGACTTCCTAGTACCCATATCAATGTGACACAGCAAAAGTACAGGATTCAGATCTGTGTCAGACATGGCCTCATGCATCTCAGACATGTCTATTTCAACTGCTTAAGATATGTTAACAAAACCACAGATTACTAGACAGTTTCTATACCTGAGTAAGTTTAGCATCCTTCCCATCAAGGAGAAAGAAAAAAATAGAATCTCATAAGCTTGACGAGATCCCTAATAACAATATATATATATTTTAGATATGCCTGATACACAGAATCAACCAAATAAAAAAAAAATCAAGAAAGCAAAAAGGAAAACAATGGGCTTTTAATAAGATTCTCAGTTCCCACTATATTCTAAACAACANTGACAGTTTCTATACCTGAGTAAGTTTAGCATCCTTCCCATCAAGGGGAAAGAAAAAAATAGAATCTCAGAAGCTTGACGAGATCCCTAATAACAATAAATATATATATATATATTTCATATATGCCTGATACACAGAATCAACCAAATAAAAAAAAAATTCAAGAAAGCAAAAAGGAAAACAATGGGCTTTTAATAAGATTCTCAGTTCCCACTATATTCTAAACAACAAAGGNAATGGGGGCTTTGGGGGAGGGGGGTTCAATGGGGACTCGGGGAAGGGGGCTGGGCGCGATGGTGGCTCGGCAAAGGGGGCTGCGTGTGAAGCTCGGGGGCTGGGTGCAAAGCTCAGGGGCTTGGGGAAAGGGGTTAGGTGCAAAGCTCGAAGGCTCGGGGAAGGGGGCTGGGTGTGCAGCTCGGGGGCTCGAGGAAAGAGCTAGGTGCGATGGAGGGAAGGGGCTCTAAATATTTGTTTTTTTTACTATTGAGCATTTCTTATTTGCACATAATAATTAAACCCTAAAATTTTATTTAAGTTGTTATTTTAAAAAAAAAAACTCAAAATCCAACCAGTTTAATCGGTAGTATTTACCAGTTGGATGGGATACAACCATAAAAAAATTGTATTGTAGAAAATCCCCTGCATCGATGGTGTCTATTGATAGCCTTGAAAAAAATTAAATACTTATTCAGTTATTTGTAGCCCCGATCCATAGATAATGCAGTCTAAAACAATCAAACAAAAAGCCCTGTCTAATCATGCAGTTGTTTTCCTAACAAAAAAATGTAGATGTTTGACTTAAGGAGTCCACACATCAGCCATACGGATTGGGTTGGGTTCAATGGGGGCTCGGGGAAGGGGGCTGGGTGCGATGGTGGCTCGGCAAAGGGGGCTGGTCTCGGGGTCTCAGGGAAAGGGGCTGGGTGTGAAGCTCAGGGCTAGGGGAAAGGTGCTAGGTGCGACGCTCGGGGGCTCGGGGAAGGGAGCTGGGTGTGCAGCTCAGGGGCTCGGGGAAAGAGCTAGGTGCGATGGAGGGAAGGGCTCTAAATATTTGTTTTTTTTAATATTAAGCATTTCTTATTTGCATATAATAATTAAACCCTAAAATTTTATTTAAGTTGTTATTTTTTTAAAAAAATCAAAATCCAACCAGTTTAATCGGTAGTATTTACCAGTTGGATGGGATACAACCATAAAAAAATTGTATTGTAGAAAATCCCCTGCATCGATGGTGTCTATTGATATCCCTGAAAAAAATTAAATACTTATTCAGTTATTTGTAGCCCCGATGCATAGATAATGCATTCTAAAACAATCAAACAAAAAGCCCTGTCTAATCATGCAGTTGTTTTCCTAAAAAAAAAATATAGATGTTTGACT
>QANX01006355.1:17285-31465 GCA_003254975.1 Ochetophila trinervis | reverse complement strand
TGCTAATCCTTAATTAGATTTTAGGATGTTACAACTAGTCCAACCAAAAATTTTGGGGGGACTTGGCTTTCGAGATTTGAGTTCTTTTAATTCAGCTTTTCTAGCAAAGCAGGCTTTGAGATTTTTCGAAAACACTGAATTCTCTATGGGTCCGAATTCTTTCAGGGATTTACTTATCACATTCCTCTTTTCTTAAAGTGAAAAACATTCTTCATCTTCATGGTCTTGGCGTAGTCTGTTGCATGGCAAAGACATTGTTAATAAATTTGATGTTTAGAGAGTTGGTAATGGCATTTCAATTGACACTTGGAGTGATAAGTGGGGTTTTACTAGTGTTAAGTGGAATGATTATCGGGTGGAAGGTTTCAATCGGGTTTCTGATTTTATTGATTCATCCTCTGGTTTGTGGTCAGCAGATAAACTTCATGTGGTTTTGCCTCCTTGGCTTGTGAGATCTATCCAATGTGTTCCTATTTCTCGGTTTGGGGCAGTTGACACTCTTATTTGGCCTTTTACAAAGCAAGGCTGCTTCACTGTTAAGTCTTGCTATAATGCTTTGATTGCTAATATGAAAGATGGTATTAGTAGCATGATCATGTCTTTTTCTTTCCCACCTTCTCAATTATGGAAAAAGTTGTGGCAGTTGGACATAGCTCTAAAGTTAAAAGTTTTTGTTTGGAAGATCTTTAGAGCTAGTCTCCCTACTTTGGATGCCTTGTTTTCACAGGGTATTAGCATTGATGTTGTATGTCCTATTTGTCAACAAGAGATTGAATCATGGAGCACATCTTCCTTAGATGCAGCTGGGTTCCTTGGGTTTGGTTTATCTCCCCTCTTGGTATTCGAGTTCCACATGTTGCGAATATTTCATGGATGAAAGATTTATTCCTTGACTTGCTTGGGGATAGGGAGTTTGGTGCTTCACAGGTTGCACTCCTTTGTTATATTTGGTGGTTCATTTGGAAAGCAATGAATAAATTTATTTTTGAGAATGAACAGCCAAATCCATTGTTGACTATTAAGATGGCAATTGAATCGGTGAGAGAATTTGGTGGTAAGGAAAGAGTGGAATGCTTGGTTTTTGAAGCAAATGCCCGGTCAACAAGGGACTCTTCTCTTCTTGTTCTAAGTGGTCCTGACCTCCGGTTGGTGTTGTGAAGATTAATTGTGATGGAGCTTTTGATGGGGGAAGGAAGGGAAATGGTGGTTTCATATTTCGTGATTGGAACGGTTCACCGCTTATGGGTCATTTTGTTAATTTTATGGGTGATGATGTCTTTTCTATAGAAGGGAAAGCTGTTTATCATGCTCTTTTAACTACTCGGAGGATGGGTTTTGAAAGACTTTAGGTGGAGAAGGATTGTTCGGAACTGTTTAATGGAATTGTCGGTGGTCCGCAAGCCACATTTTGGCGACATTCAATTTTGTTTCATGATATTTGTATCTTGCGTGATAGTTTTGTTCTTTGTGATTTTTTCTTAATTTCAAGAAAAGCCAATATGGTTGCTGATTGGATAGCCAGAAAATGTCTTAAAGGTGTGTTTCCTTCTACTTGGGAAGTTGTAAACCAACCTGACATGGTCAATATTTTATCTATTGTTTTGCTTTCTTAATGAAATTTTCTTTTTTGATAAAAAAAAATTATTAGTGTCACCTCTCACCAATAAACGTGCGATTTATGAAGATTAGGAGTGGGCAAAAACCGATCAAACCAATCAAACTCGGTCCAGTCCATACCAGTTATATATAAAAGGCCAGTTCGATTCGGTTGAAGGTTAAGTAAAAACTGACCTATCCAGTTCGATGACCGATTTTTAGTAATATTTTCGCTGAACCGAACCAGTCTATATCAATACCCATCAGATTTTGACACCTCACCCTTTGAGATTAAATCCCAGCCGTCCATTTTCATTTACCCATCCCTCTCCCTCCCCAATCTCACTCAACCGACCTTAATTTTCTTATCCGAAAAAGCCTTTGGCTTCCAATTTTCTCCACCGATCACTCTCCCTTCGGCTGCTGCAAAAATACAACTTCAAATCTACTAGCTTCGACCCATATTTGCTTCTCATCTCCTTCTTGTACTTGTCATCAACCATTTCCAGCAGAGACCTTTGAAATCCCCGTGTTCGATCTCCACGCACATCTCCAAATGAGGGTTGAAATGGCTTCCACTCACGAAGGTTGCTGCACCGTTTCGATCTCCACCCCTTGAGAGCTACAATCTTCGATGCGTCAAACACAACCTTTTTTGTGACGCATTTGGCTAGCCAAATCGACGCCATCGGGGGAGGCTCGGCGACTATGGCATGATCTCAACCTCAGGGGAAGTTGAAAAAACTCAATCTCGGCCAAAAAACCTACGCCGATCGCCCATTATCTGTGCAATTTTGCTCTGGTTTTTAAAGGTGCTTGGTCGGTGATCGGTTGGCCATTTTTCTATAATCGACGTTGTCAGTTCGGCGAAAAACTGGCAGAAAAATCGACAGAAACTGATTACGCCCACCCCTAATGATGATGCAATTCAGCATAATGTAGTGAATTATAAAAACCACATTATTTTATGAGTTATGCTTTAGTTAAAAGTTAATTTATTGCATTGCATTGTATTAGATTGAATTTAACTTAACTATTTCAAATTCAGTTCAATCAAATTAAATTATACATACAAAATTCATAAATAATTTTATCAATCCGATCTAATTCCGTTTCCAAACTATTTGGCTTGGGTTAGTGGGATGTGACAATACCACAGGAAAATGACCCTCCAAATTAAGAAGCGCATGCAGTAAGTAGCTTAATTAGACAAACAAGCCACTAAGCTCCAATATTTACCACAAAAAAAAAGCCACTAAGCTCCAATATTCAACTAAAAAACAAAAACAAAAAAAGCCACCAAGCTTTCTAATTTCTTCCATATAAAAAAAGAAACTGTATTATTTTAATTCAGACAGTAGTTTTTCACGTGTTGCACGAAATTCGGTGAGCTTGAAAACTATACACCACTTCGATCACTGTGGTTATGAAAGAAGATTGTTTATGTCTCATTTGAAGCAAACATAAAATCTTTTTTATTTACTCATTATACAAAAAAGTTATGAACAAAAAACAGGTGATGAAAATTAAAAAAATAGAGCTTTTCTTTTTCTCTATATCCTGTGATAAAGAAAGGGAGTTACTCAGTTACATATCAGTGCTGAATTTTAAAAACAAATTTTTTTCAAGTAAAAATGGCAATAATAAAATAAATAAAAAATATACCAATTTCCAAAAAGATATATATATATATGTAAGTTTTATCATACATATATTATGTAATATTTATTTTTGAATTGCCACTAAAAACATTTTAAATAACAATCTAAATATGTAGATTTCCGAATCCCACGATCTTCCTAACACACACACACACACACATATATATATACACATACACACTAAAATGTAATCATGAGCTTTTTCAGTTTGGATTTACCACATTTAATTATGGTTTGGAGGATTGGATCTATACATATTTTTGTATAACTAAAAATTTATATTTTAACACAGCTAAAATATATAAATTTATACGTATATATATATATATATAATATAATTTTGCTTACGCCTACACTATGATGGAGTCGGCACCAAATTATATATAATTTTGAAGTAAATTACACGCAACACCTAATGAATTATTGTAAAGTAAATGAAATTAATTTTCCATTAATTACATATAATTTAGTGTCGACTCTACCATAACGTGGGCTTCGGCTTGTACGGTAGCATTCTATATATGTGTGTGTGTATATATATATATATATAATTTTATTTTACTGAAAGATGTCATGTAGCTTATGCTGCCCACCTAACACGTTTGATAACTTGTAATCTAGAGCGAAATACCCTATAAATTAGGCGTGTATTAGGTTACACAAGATGTTCGAGATTGTCCATTAAAATATTACTGTGTATATATAAAAAGACAAAAGAGAGAGTGCATGGAAAAATGAGGAGTGACCTGGCAGGCAATTACTTAAGGGTTAGGGCAGCCAGAAATTGGAAACAAGTAGGGTTGGATTGTGGGACTGAACGGGGTAATATATATACATAATACATGTGCAATCATGTGCGTTCCGTTCCCACCTCTTACTTCACATTTTCTATTTCTGTTTTCCACCACATTTTTATTGATTGATCATTTATTTATTTATACGAACACTCCCTCCTAATTTCATGACCATCGTCATCTATCTTTAATTGTTTCAAGAATTTATATTAAATGTTATATCAATGGTTTGCTTGAGTTCACATTTAATTTCTTCTTTTAGGGATTTAGTATTTCACAAATTGAGAGTAATTCATAGACTGTTAATGTATTGTTAATTTGATATGAATGATTTACTTATAGAAGAATGATTAGTAAAAAAGTTTTTTTTATCATTTGTTTGAAAATGTAATTTATTTTATTTTATTTTAATATTTGGAATATCAAACAATTTTTGTTTTGTGAAATTTATGATGAGGTTAATTAATTGATATTTATATTGATAGTTTTCTATTTAAGGTTTGCTATTTTATTATAAACACCAAATATAAAATTTTAAAGTTTAAATACATTTTAGTACATTCTAAAATTAAATTTGTTCACTTAGGAGTCTCTACAATTAATTTGTGCAATTGATATCCTCTAAATTGAAAAAAATTACACATTTATCCAATGTAGTTGAAATTGACAAAAAAAGTTGTACATTTGTCCAATTTAGTTAAAATTGACAAACTCTATCAACTTAAAATTAACATATGACCCTCAAAATTATTTTTTTTTCATTTTTTATTCTACCAAAAATTTTAAAAAAATTAAAAACATGAAAAAAAAATTTAAAATTCATTTATAGTTTTTGGTAAAATTAAAAATGAAAAAAATAATTTTGAGGATCATATGTTAATTTTAAGTTGATAGAATTTGTCAATTTTAACTAAATTGGACAAATATACAACTTTTTTTTGTCAATTTCAACTACATTGGACAAATGTGCAACTTTTTTCAATTTAGAGGGTATCAATTGAACAAATTAATTGTAGAGACCCCTAAGTGAACAAATTCAATTTGAGAGGGTACTAAAATACATTTAAGCCAAAATTTAAATATTTTTTATTTAAGATTCTATTTTTACTTATAATAGATGCTTCTTAGAGCATCTCAAATGCATTTTTTTAAAATTTTAATTTTTCTATTTTAAAGAGTAATCAAATTTTTTGGTACCTCAATAGACTCTCTAAAATGAAAAGTTAAAATAGAAAATGAGACTTAAAGCATCTNGTGTATTAAGAGAAATATTGATCAAAATGCACTTCTCCTTGATAATTTTGCATGTAATTGTTAACATGCCGACCATATGGATCTAATATTTCATGTGAGTGTCTTTGTTGATAGTCATGATATGGATATAACGTTAATTGGCTTTGTTCATAACTACTAGCCCCTGATGGTTGAGTTTGAAAATGTACCAATGAGTTATTACTTGATGACATTCCATAACCATCCATGAAATAAGGGTTATAGTCACCTTCAATCCTTATTGATCCAAAATTTGTAGATAATTTACGTGATAAATCATATAAGTTATATGATTAGATGATGTGAGTTTTAAACTTTTAATCAAATAATTTTTTTTAGCTTTTAAGCCAAAATAATCTTCTTCTTTTCTAATTATAACTATTTTTTTATTTTAAAATTGTAATAATTGTTTTACATTTTTTTAATTGTTTCAATTTTTCTTTTAAATTCCAATTCGCCTAATTATATTTTATCTTAAAATATATCATCAATAAATAATTATAATTTAAAAAATACTCAAATATTTATAAAAATATATCATATTTTTAAATGTTAACAATCTAAATTTTCCTTAAAATTTTCAAAATTTCCATGGAAATTATGGAAATTTTGACCAATTTGTGAAGCAATTACCATGGAAATTTCAATGGAAATATCGCGGAAATATTGGAAAAATATCAAAAATTTCCATGAAAATTATGAAAATTTTGATCAGTTTGTGAAGCTATTACAATGGAAATATCGGCGAAATATCAAAAATTTCGAAGGAAATTATAGAAATTTTACCCTTTATTTTTTGAAGGAATTTTTTTCGGGATGATGAAAAAACCAAAATTTCGGCGAAACTTCGCCGAAATTTTCGATTTTTTCATCCTTGATCATAGCCAAATATATATACACACACACATGTAAGTAAGTAAGTAAGTAAGTAAGTAAGTAAGTAAGTAAGTAAGTATGTATGTATGTATGTATGTATGTATGCATGCATGCATGCATGCATGTATGTATGTATGTATGCATGTATGTATGTATGTATGTATGTATGCATGTATGTATGTAATTGGATCACGAAAATGAGACTCTCTCAATCGGCTTTTAACAATGAAATGATGTTTTTATATTTGATTATGACGAAATATCAAAAATTTCGAAGGAAATTATAGAAATTTTACCCTTTATTTTTTGAAGGAATTTTTTTCGGGATGATGAAAAAACCAAAATTTCGGCGAAACTTCGCCGAAATTTTCGATTTTTTCATCCTTGATCATAGCCAAATATATATACACACACATGTAAGTAAGTAAGTAAGTAAGTAAGTATGTATGTATGTATGTAAGTAAGTAAGTAAGTAAGTATGTATGTATGTATGTATGTATGTATGTATGTATGTATGTATGTATGTATGTATGTATGTATGCATGCATGCATGCATGCATGCATGCATGTATGTATGTATGCATGTATGTATGTAATTGGATCACGAAAATGAGACTCTCTCAATCGGCTTTTAACACTGAAATGACGACACCTTTCATGTTTTTATATTTGATTATGATGATTTTTTGAGGGCATTGCATGATAAGTTTTTCAGAGAATGATTTTTATTAGAACTCGCAATATTTAATGTTAAATTGTATTCATGGCGTGTTATGTTTTTGTAAAATTTAATTTATCCTAACATGACCAGTTAAGTTTTCATGTGAAAATAAATAAATCTGATTATATTTGTTAAATTATTGTGTAAATCATTATCCAATATATTAATCCGTTAATATATATATGTATTTGAAAATTCAAATTTGGTTTAGCTTCCAAACAATAAAATAATTTTTGAAGAAAATGAATCTTGTAAATAGACTTTAAAAAAAATTAAAAAAAAATCAATATATGTTTACATAAACTAAATATTTTAAAAATATAACAATTGCATAATTATAAAAACATCCTCCTTACTTGGTCTAACATGTTTATTATGCGTTATCATGTTTCATCCGTTAAGACCATTAATTTATTGGTCCATCATTGAGTTTCTCTTATACCTACGGATGCGACACATATACATCATCAACCCATACATGCAAATTATCATATGGATTTGTTCATGTTATAGTGTCATGTGAGATTTCCTCGGCATTAATTTTAAATTAGTTCCTTTTTTGTTCGATATAAAATTCAATATTTCTTTCTTCTTCTTTTTGGGTGAATAAGGTTCCAAAATTTCCTCAAGAATAAATAATTTTATGGATTATATCAATTGATATTACTACCAATGGATTTTATAAATATATATATGAGTTATATTGTTGTTTTCTATACAAAGCATTTGCCTTGGTTATAGGTATGATAGTCATAAACTGAATTTGATTAAGGTGCACATGCATTAATCTAATTTTGAATATATAAGTACTAGTTGACATATTTTATAAAGCAATCTGTCATATATAGCAACCTATTTTTTTTTTTTTTAATAGCAGCAACCTACTAGCTAGTGATCATTATGAATTATTTCATTGAAATATATGGTACCCATATGCTTCTATGTTTGAGGGAAATATAAATGAAATGTAGGTGTCTAATCTAATTCCGCCCCATCATGGTTTTACTTTTAATTAATCTTCAAACGCTTTTTTCTTTCATTTACCCAAAAAAAAAAAAAAAAACAAATTTTCTTGTATACTTCATGAACCCCAATTGTTGGAAAATGATCAATAAGTTAAAGAATATGGGTGCTAATAATTATGTTAATAAAAATTAATTTTTGTCCCAAAATTAGTTATCATTATAATTTTGTTTTGGTTATAGAAAGAATATATTTAAGCAATGTATATTTAACAATCATAATGTTTTATTCACACCTTCTTGTGACTAGCTACACTATTCATAAAATTTCTGTGACTAATAAATATCTTTTCTTTTGGCAGTATTTAAATTATTTTTGGACATAATATAGAAAATCTCTATATTAAAAATAAAACGAAAAAATCTGCATGTAGAGAAATTGAATTATTTGGAGCTGTATTGCTCTAATATAGCATGTAAACTTAAATGTCTATTGCATCAAAGGATGTATGCATAGAAAAATGTAGAAAAAATATATTTTTACAATCCATTATGAGTCAAATTAGTCCCTCTAAAGAGTGACATTTTCAATTGGGCAGACTTAGAAAATCTCCCAAAAGAAGAATTAAGAAAACCCAAGAAAACATGTGGGACAACCAGCACTTTGGAACGACTTTTGTGCTTCTGGATAGAATAAGGTTTACATGAAAGTTTTACACTCTATGGTCCACTCTTGTATATTGGGTAAATTTCAGGAATATGAGCCTGCCTAATTTTACAAATTTCTCATTAGCCTTTCCGTTATGCTTTTTGTGTGCAATACAATTTTGAAATGTTTTATATTATAATTTCTTTTTCTGGTTGCTGAATTGTCACCATCATATATAGTCCTAGTCCCTTTCTTTTTTCCTTGCAATATTGTATAATTGGTTCATTTGGGATTAGATGAGCAAAAATAACCATGGTTATATTTGGTTAAAGATTTGGAAATTTGGTTCAATTTTTTATGATAAGGAATCAAGAAAGAAAAGAAAAGAAAAGAGGTCCTTTTCCATGTAGCTTGTGTGGTTGTTTTTGCACAAATATATGATACTTCTTAATTTCTTATGTATATTTGTCCTAATTGAATGGAAGTATGAGAATAATTAATTGCCTCTCATAAATGATTTACATTGAGAATAACTAAGAAAATGATATTTAGAAACTTTGACAAAATGAAGTAATAAAATGATAAAAATAAAAATAAAAATATTAATAGTATTAGCTAAACGTATGGGATATAAATATAACAAAGGGGAAAATTTTGAAAAAGACTCATTAATTTCCTGCGAATTTCCAAATAACTCACTTTGAAATTTAATTAGTGAAACTCAATGTCGGACAACATTCTTGCATATCGATCAAATCATTGAAATTAATATAAAAGCAACCAAACTAAAATTTACCAAAAGAAAAAAAACTACAATTAAATTTAATTTGATCATAACTACAATTAAATTGGAACTTGCATTTTTTTTTTTACATTTTTTTTTTCTATACTATCAAAGCCAGATTAATTTTATTGTAATCTTGTTCATGTGGTTATTTTGGGACAACCCAATTAGTAATGACCAATAGTGACAAATCCAGATTTTAAGTTCAAAGTCCGGTGTTAAAATCTCCTTTCTCAATCTATCCAAAACAAAAATCTTTTTCATCTGTATCACCACTTCATAATTAAACACCATAAATTTATTTCCAAAGTGTTTCATTTCTCAAAGATTGGTCAATAACCACAAAGAAAAACAAATAAAATCCCCTTAAATTTAGAAGATTATATTAAGGGTTTTTAGCACTGCTGGCTTCTGAATTTTGCATAAATTTGTGAATTATCTCTAATACTTCATACTTAGCACATATGCTCATTGAATTTAATAAAAATTAGCAGCATCAGTCCCATTAGTTAAATTTCAAAAAGCATAGGTGACAACATTTAGACTAATCCTGCTAATATTTGTTAAATTTATAAAGCATAAATGCTAAATATTAAATACAAAGCACAATTTGTAAATCCGCATAAAATTTAAAACAATAATGACGCTAGAAACTCTAAAATATATAATATAATTTTTTTAAAATAAAAATAAAAAGATTCATTATTATTTGAAAATATAATAATTTTACCACTCAATTATCCCCAAAAACAAAATATATAATAAGCTGAGTTAAGAAAAAAAGCAATAGAGAGTTATAATAATTGTGAAAAGGGCAGGCTATGCCCAAAAACTGTTTCAGTGGCCTGTAAATTTAGGCGAAGTTTGATTCTTCTTCCCTTCTCTTTATGTTTATCTTCTGCCACAAGGAAGGTGCCCAATTAGGGCAATGGGTCCCCCAACTCATTGTGACTTTTCTTTTCACTCTTTTCTATGCCTCACTCACTATCAACCCCATTTTGTACGTACTTAAAACTCAAAATTAATGTTTTTTTTTTTTTCACAATTTAACAAGCCCAATTTTGGCCAAGACTCCATTCCCGCGTGTTACTCACGCGCATATACGATAATATATATTGTTTCTGCTATGCATCCATCTTTTTACTTTTAAGTTCATTTTTTGGGATCATTCTTATAAAATATATATATATATTTTTTTTTTCAAATGAAATTTTTTCACATATATGTATAATCGAAATAATATAATTTATAAATAAAAAAATTATTTTAAAATAATATTAATAATATTATTTTATTTACGAATAATATTATTTTTGTTGTTTGAGTATAACAATTTAAAAAATTTATTATTTCCATGTATGATATTTTACTTCATTTTTCCATGATTTAGTAAACTATTTTAAAATTGTTCTTTTGAAAGATGATGTATTGTTTCCAAAATTAATAATTGAAGACAAAGTTTAAGTACATGGCCAAACAAGATCATTCAATGAAAAATAGGTTTTTATCTTAAAAGGCATAAGAAGAATAAATGGCTATTTTCCATACAGTCCAAAACACAACAATTTCTTTTAAACTTCTCCGGATAAAACAGATGCAATGAATTGTTTGTAGGTGTGTGTATTTAGTAATTTCTATGATAGTTTACTAAACTAAATTGTTTTTTTTTTTTAATTGTTTTGTAGAATCAGTGCTATTAACGAAGGAGTCAACCATCATACATAGGCTAATTAAGATCATTAATCCATCCATATAACTAAATATAATTCTGTAAATTGCCATGCAAATACAATGAATTTTAAAACTAAGCTACTAAGGTTAGAACCCCAAACCTTTTAGAACATTCCAATGGACAATGGCTAGCTTTCAGATTTTGAACTTAAAATCAGATGCTAAATTTTTAAATTGTTTTATAAAATCAACAAAGTATTTGACAAATTGGGTATGAATAACCCGTATTCACCACAGACGGAGCTCATGAGATAGAGCGGGAGCCTTTGTGCAATAAATTAATTTATAATTTTTTGAAAACAATTCAAAACAATTTTTTTTTTTTGGTTTCTGAAAATTGTTTAAAAAAATTCATGGCCACTTATATGGGTTAAAAGAGAACAATTTTCTAGTTACAAGGCCAAATAGGACCTAAAATTTTATTAAATAACAAATAAGGATTTATATATAGGATAATTCCCACACCATTTAATTTAGTGGATGCCAAGGACAAATACTTTTTTAGAGGGAAACAAAGCCTACTTCACCATTAGACGATAAACCTTAAAAATCCAAGAATCAAGATTGTTTGGTTAAGTATGGTTTTGGTCATTTATATTATGTAGTGTTAATTGAAATGAATAATTCAAGTCTACCTATGTTTAGCCTAAAGTTTCCAAGGAAAAGAAAGAAGTCTAAATGCCTAGCCAAGTTCCAACATCCTCAAAAATCAACCCTTTCACATTTTTCTTTAAGTTTGTCACAATGTTGGACAAAGTCACTGGAGGAATTCAATTAACAGAATTGGTTTATTCCAATGTGAACTTCTAAATATTTTTATTTTTCATCCCATGGAAAATTTCCCACTAAACAAACACCCCCAGTTACAAAGACTTTACCACAAAAAGGTGTCCAAATAGAAAAAAGGGGTTTTTACCAAAAAAAAAAAATAGAAAAAAGAGGTTTGTAAAAAGGAAAAGGTAAATTGAAAAGACAAGTCCAATACAGCATTAAAAAGTGGAACATAATTCTCCCCACCCATGTGGGGGCCAATAAATAGTCCTTATCAAACAGTGAACCATGAGGTCTATGACAAGAAGGTGGTGGGTGTGGTTAGGGATTTCCATTTAAGAAAGTTTTAATGGGCTGTGTTTGTGTTCTTCAATGAATATTTCCATTTTTAGCCATGGCATTGCTTTCAAAACCCTATCACTAAGCATGCTGACTTTGTTTCTTGTAATGAAGAGGGAACAAAGAGTACACAGTCAATTAGGCCATCTTTTGCTATTATATATTTTGTCCTTTTTTCCTTCCCAAAATTTAAATACTTTGACCTACCTAATCATTTTTTTCACTCTTTTTTTTTTTTTTCTAAAGTAAAAAAATATAACGTAGGTAAAACTTGTCACATGCCTATTGCTACTTAATTTGTCTAGAGGATGGAAACTTTGAAGGCTTAAATTAATTACTGCACCTCGTGTGGAGATGGGGTACATGGTCTTCATTTTGCCGGATTGTCAGTTTGAACTGATAAGGATTCTTTTTTTTTTTCTTTTTGTAATTTATTTTATTTTATTTCAAGCCAATATGATAATATATATATGGTAGAAAATTAGATTGCATAGAGCACAAAAACCCTCAAAACAGAGGATTACATCAAAGCAAGGCCTCCCAACCTCTCATTCACACCAATATTGAAAATGTCAGTTGGGAGAGAATCAAAGTTACAAGAAGTAAAACGAAAACAAAAACAAAAACCAGAACTAAGAGTCATGTTAGCAGCCATATTTGCTAACACATTAGAGGTTTTGGCAATCCATTGGATACACCATTTTTTTGTTCGAGAATATGACAAAACTTAAGAACATACACTATGCTAAAATCGTGGATCGGCGACACTAAATGCGCGACGTAAACTAAAAATTACGTCACCAATAGCTAATTCACGACACAAAACTACTGCGTCGTCTTTATTTTAACAAAACAGCGACACAATAACGTCACCAAAATATTTTGTGAGTAGCGCGAAAAAGAATCAGCGACACACATTTGACAAGTGTCGCAAAAAATCTACGCGTCAAATCTATTTCGCGACACTCATTTGAGGAGTTTCACCAAAAATCTACGCGGCAAATACATTTCGCGACACACATTCTATGAGTGTCGCCAAATATCTACCAGCCAAATCTATTTCGCGACGCATATTTTGCATATGTCCCAAAAAAATTGCACGCTAAAACTATTCGCGACACAAAAACTTTAACATATCGCAAAATTAATTAGGCGCGAAACTTAATTAATGGAACAACTTAATTTTTCAGTTTAATGCTGCCAATCTTCAAATTTATTTTTCAATTTAAATATATATTATATGTATAATTTAAATTTTTTACATATAACTTATATATTTAATATAACTTGCATATTTAGTATATATTTAAATATAGACTAATACTTATAATTTATGTGATATATATATATAATTTAAATATTAAAATTATATAAATTTATTAACCAAAAAATATATATAGAGAGAGTATTGGCGACCCTTCTATGCGTCACCAATACCCTTTTTTTTGTTAATTTATTTGATTTACATATACTAAATATTTAAATTATATATATATCAATTAATTATAAGTATATATTATATATATAAAGTAAATGAAGTATATATATAGATATAGAGTTACAATACATAAGATATGTATATAATTTAAATTTTTTACATATAACTTATATATTTAATATAACTTGCATATTTAGTATATATTTAAATATAGACTAATACTTATAATTTATGTGATATATATATATAATTTAAATATTAAAATTATATAAATTTATTAACCAAAAAATATATATAGAGAGAGTATTGGCGACCCTTCTATGCGTCACCAATACCCTTTTTTTTGTTAATTTATTTGATTTACATATACTAAATATTTAAATTATATATATATCAATTAATTATAAGTATATATTATATATATAAAGTAAATGAAGTATATATATAGATATAGAGTTACAATACATAAGATATGTATATAATTTAAATTTTTTACATATAACTTATATATTTAATATAATTTACAAATTTAGAATATTTTTAAATATAGACTAATACTTATAATTTATGTGATATATATATATAT
>QANX01006355.1:0-16693 GCA_003254975.1 Ochetophila trinervis | reverse complement strand
GCGTCGCTAAAAGCTATTTATATATTTCTATATATAATATTTATCTATTTAAATATTTAATATGTTTTGTATATATAATTTTTATTTACTATATATAATATAATATTATATATTATATATAGAAATATATAATTATATATTTATAATAATAAAATATATAAATTTTGCAATTAAAATGTATAAATTATATTTAATATCTATTTATGTTTTATATATAAATTTATATAATGTGTGTGAAATTTAATATCTATTTAAATATTTTCTGTTTAATATATATAATTTTCATTTACTATATATAATATAATTTTATATTTATAATATAAATTATAGAAAAAAAATACATAAAAAAATAATCATTATTGAGTCTTGCCAAAATATTCTTTAATTTGCGACGCACTGCGTCGCTAAAAGATCTTTAGCAATATTATGAGTCGCCGTATCCCAAAATTAATGGCGGGATTAATTCTCACCAATCCAAATTTATTTTTCCACTCTTCTCTCCACTACCCTACACACCCCCCTCAAACCCGAAAGTACACTACTATTTTCAAATTTTTTTCATTTTTCATCCTCTCAACTCGTCAACGCCGGCAATCGGTTATTTTCCATTTGTCTTCCTCTCAAACTCATCAACGACAAAGGCAACCAAAAATTTTCACTCATATATATATTCTTCCAACAAGCTAAAGGACCCATAGTGATTTCACTTTCTTGGCGTCGCCGCCGAGCCCCTCGAATATTTTTTCCTATACTCCGCTGTTAGACCTCGGGTATTTCTCCATACACGCCGCCACCGAGACCCGAGTGTATTTCTTCTTACACACCTATAACAAAGGTACATATAGTTCATATTGTTATACATAAATATTTATTCATATATCTAAATGCACTTTAAATGTATATGGTGAAAAAACTACTTAGCTATTTAATATAATGATTAACATTTTTCTATCACTTTTGCATACACAAAATAAGAATAGATAATTATTTGTTGATACTTATTTGAACTACTTGTTTGGTCTATATGTATAATTTCAGGATGTTGTTTGGACCCAGTAGTACATAGATAATTTTAGAGCAAAATTGATAGCTGCTTTGCTCCCATTTATAACATCAATGTAAGATATGGTATTTCAGTTTATATATATACTTTTAGGTGACAAAAACTATGTCGTATTTAATTATTGTATTTATGGAAAGATATAGCTGTTTGTAATTTTGTTGTTCGCATTATTTTTATATATTTGCATTTTTTTCTCATTTGTATTTTTTATTAGTAATTGATTCTCATTATTACTAAATTAATCATTTGCAATAAATCATTCATTATTTTATAAAAGATAATGAAATTTAAATTTGTTTACTTTTAATTAATAATATTTATACATTTAAATTAAATTTATAAAATATTCAAATGAGATTTAAAAAATTGTTTAATTTGAATTATCTAGCAACGTCTTGTATAGGAATTTGTTATGGTTTTAAAAAAATGGCCTAAATAATTAGCGACGAATGTCATCGCCAATTAATGGTATCAGCGACGAATAATTTTTGCGATAAATGAACAATTGGAGACGCATACGTCGCCAATTTAGGTAAATTTGGCGACAAAATTTCGTCGCAAAAACTGATAATTGGAGACGTTAGAGTCGCCAATTGTGGGGAGAATTGGCAACGCTAGTGTTGCCAATTGGTAAAAGAAATGGCGACAACGCCAATTGTGAGGATAATTACCGCTAATTGTTTCTTTATGGGCGACATATGCGTCGCCAATTGTTTAATATTTGCGATGCATATTATCCGTCCATCTCAAACCATAAATCATATATCATATATCAAACGAGTATCACACTCTAGTATCGTGCCGTGTGACCCTCAGCGTCCTGATGGCGTCACAGGCGGGGGGAGGGGGAATAACTCATCACAACGAACCAGCGTCCCAAATCCGTCATGACAGGATCCTCATCATCTCTCTCCCGACACGTGTCCGCAGTAGATGATGGCATAATATAATAATAATAATAATAATAATAATAATAATAATAATAATAATAATAATAATATAATATCATAATAGTATGCCGTGTGCCCATCAGCGTCCCGACGGCGCCACAGGCGGGGGGAGGGAGAATAACTCATCACAACGTACCGGCGTCCCAAATACGTTGTGGCAGGATCCTCATCATCTCTCTCTCGACACGTGTCCGCGGCAGAGGATGGCATAAAACATACAGCGCGCATATAACCAACATATCTCAATCATCGTATCGATACTGTGTGGTACTCTTCAAAACCAAATCCAAAATCATCCATCATCGGATTTTTATAAAATCTCTCAAATTCCTTTTATCTTTTAAAAGCATCGCAGTAAAATCCAACGATTTTCCAAATCTTTTATTTTTGAAAAATTTCCAAAACAATCAAACATTCAGCTATTAGAAAAATTGCCCCAAAACTTTATTAAATTCCACAAAAACCCAAATCACTTTAAAATCATCAAATTTTTCCACAATATCGTAAAATATCCGATAACTTCAAAATTCAATAAACAATCAATTNAATATTTAAATCATCATAAAACATATTTAATAAATAAAATTTAATGCATAAGAAAAATTCGATTCAAACCATTAATTTAAATTCAATCAAATATAGCATATAAATCCCAAACGATTTAGAAAAATACTTGCACTCACCATTAAAACATCAAAACATCAAATGATTAAATTCATAAAAATAAAAATAAAATAAAATTAAAATTAAAATAAATTTCTTTTCTATAAACCATGGCTCTAAACCAAACACACAAAATGTCACATACATAAGGTGGCTCAATCAAAATCCGACGAACTATACGCTTAGGTGAAACTAACCCGCTTAACATCTATAATTAACAACCAATTCCCAAGGTGATACTTAAGCTCTCCCGAGTGAGATCTACAGCCAGGCTCTAATACCAAGTTGACAGGACCCATCCCACCAGGGTCCTGCCTGCGTAACCTAATGTTGCCACTAAGCCACAAGCAGTCGATAAAATCCGTTACACTACTATTCCAAAGCCGACGAAACCAACAGACTAAAAGAATTCTCTACTGCCGGAAATTTTATTAGAAATTTCGACAGCAATTCGACTGTTTTCTAACACTACTCAAAATGCTAAAAATCATAACCTGCAGGGAAAAACATTTCTAAACAAAATTTATTCTACTAGCACGCCTTTCCCACACAAATAAACCACATTTCAGTACACAACCCAACACTTAAACAAATATATTGTCTAAGTACGGTGTAGCTGGACTCAGTTTAAAACTGAGCTGCCTACATACCCTTTCTACAAGGGATCAAGCTACCTGTAGTTCCGATCGCACATTCACGCTAAATATGCCGCATCTGATACAATTACTATTAGCCTTTCCTAAACAATTTAACAGAATATAACTTACAGCTTGGCGGCATAATTCCTCGCCCGAGCTAGCAACACCCTGCTTGGCGGCATAATCCCTCGCCCAAGTAGCTCTCAATCACAAAATCATTTATTCTAGGGAACCATAACACACTATATAAATTCTACACAATAATATATAAATTCACACGTTGTGCATTAATCAATTTACACCCAATTTCCATATTTTTCAATCACAACAATTCAATTTAAAAATAAACATTCACAAAGCAATTTATTCATTATACCCAAAATCCACATACGCAATCCAATCGATTCTCAACAATCCAACAGTAATTCAACTAAATTCAAACACAATTCTTTCAGCAATTTATTTACCATTCCCAGTGCAATAATCACATAATATATACACATATAATATTTCCGTAACCGTCATTATCAACCACGAACTTCAATCACATAATCCAATTCTTTATTCTGAATATACCAATTCACATCACAGCAATTTCCAAACATAATTTCACACACATCTATATCACTAACCACCACAAATCTTATTTTAACAGTTATTGACAACATTGCTCTTAACAGGGTAAATTCCAAATACTCAACTACAATATACGAATTATATATCAAAAAGAAGCTTGCGGAAAATATAGTACAGTGGTCAACTCAATTTACCCGATTTCTACCGGCGGTGGCCGGAATTTGGCCCGAAATTCACGGCCAAAAGGGGTTTTCCCCAATCTATCTAAACTAGGGGGAATTACATTAAATTGATGTCAAAATCGGGTTCCTAGGGTCCAAATTAAGGGAAAATGAGTTAACCCATCGCCGGAAACTCACCGGAATCCAGCGAACAAAAGCAAAGCATACTCACGGGACTTTTCATGTTTTCCGGCGATCTAGGCGGTTCCACGAGCGTTCACCGGCCAGGTTGAGTAGAAGGGATGATCGGCTTCAATTCCCAGGTGGTGGCGCGGCTAATTTCTCGCCGGAATCCGGCGAACTCACATGCGAACTAACCGGCTCTCTCAAAGTTGCCGACGGTCCGGGCAGTCTCACGGTTGCCCACCGGTGTTGCTGAGATGAGGAGACCGCCGACTTCAAGCTCCGGATAATTTCTGGCCCGATCTGGCCGGAAATCGATCGTCGCCGGTTAAGATGGCTGAAGCTTGGGGTGGCGGTGTGCGCAGGAACCATCGGGGAAGAGAGGGGTCGAATTCCAGAGCCTTCTGGAAAAATTTAAGAAATTCCAGTAGGGGCAATTTAGTCATTTCACTCTTTTAATGTCAGCCTTGCAAAATTACCAAAATGCCACTCACATTGTTTTGCCCATAACTTCTCGGTCTTAGCTCAGAATCCAGCGTGCTACTAGTCTACGAACTCGTATTGACTAGCTCTACGCAATTGTACCACAATAGAAACAAAACTAAAACCACAGAAAAAGTCAAACCCGGGCCCACTTACGGTCAAACTTGGTCAAATTTAGGAATTTTTTTAATCTTTTCTTGGGACGGAGTGTTACACCTTAACTTTAAGATCTTAAGGGCCTTAAACAAAGGGCACTGTAAATTCTCTTGGATTTCTTGTTGTACAAAAATCAATGGTCAAGAGAGCTTTCCTAAAATTCACACGTACGCATATATATGTTTTTCCATATGATTTTTTGATTTTTTGTCTTTGTTGTATTTGTAAGCGGATTGTCCACTAGAAATAGAATATCTCATAAAAGAATGCTAGAGATGATTTTATGTTAAAAGGTAATTTATCATTGATATTTGGAGTACTCGGAACCACTAGAAATAGAAAATCTATTTATTTTTTTTGCTACAATTATAGACTTAATTGTTGATATATTATTCAGGGTGAGTTAGATGAGTCATCCTTCATTAACATGGTGGATTAGCAAGCTGATTTTCTAGCTCTTTTTGCAAATTGCATGTGTAAAAACTAGTAGATTTGTCTATAATAATTATTCCAAACCAAAAAAAAAAAAGGGCTTGAATTTTATTTTATTTTATATAGATGTCCACATGAATTTCAATTAATGATTCATGCTTATCTTTCTCAAAAGGAAAAATATCACCTATACCTCTTAATGGTTGCCTCTATTTTATAAATTAACCAGAGATTTTGAACAATTAATAAACACATTTTGCCGTTAGTTAATTTCTGTTAAATTTAGCTTATAAAAAGTAAAATGGTAATTGAGCAACACTAACATGATTATATTCAATACTTTTACAACTTTAAAAAGTTTGAGTGTGTTCAATTAAAATTGTTAAAATCTTGTTAATGTTACGTGGTATTCAATTAAAATTCTTATAAACTTTTAAAAAGTTTTAAAGTATTCAATTATGAACTTTTAAATGTCAACAAAGTCTGAAAGTATTCAATCCTGACTTTACTTTTTATAAATAATGACATATATAAATTTTTATTCAATAATATATATATTTAATCTCTCATTTAAATAAAAAATTTCAAAGACTTTTTTCCTCCTAAAAAATCTTCCATAAGTAAATTACTTTCTAATCTGTATGTACTTTAATAATATGTTTTTACATCTAACCTATAACTTTTGTCTTTTGTATTAGCTTCACTATTAAAGATTTCTTTTGCTTTCTTATTTTCTTTTTACATTTTTAAACAGAGAACGCCCGTGCACTTTGTGCCATAATGTCGTGGTCTAACTGGATTTTTTATTAGGTCTTCTGCATTTCTAGAATTGGTAATTTTGATATTAAATCCATATTTTTCATTAAAAGTTTGATATTTCCACATATAGATTACATAGAAATATAGAATTTCTTCGTAAACACCCAATGACATTTAGATTATGGGCTGAACAAGAATAAAAAGTAATAACATTTCCTTTATGGACTTGGGTGTGCTATGTTATTTTGTTGTTGTCTTGAAGAGCTAAATTTGTTGCATCTATATTTCATGTGGTGTTTCTTAAAGCTGAAACCAATACCATTTTTATTTGCATATGCATTTTCTATAATTTACTTTTAATTAATGTCTTCCTCTAGTTTTTTGTTGACTCTAAGATGAATTGGTGTGTTGAATGCCAGATTGATGAACTTGTTACAACAATACAAAAAAAATTATGCTGAAAATTTGGGTCTTTTGTTTTAGGTCTGTTTTTTCCTTCTTCTTTTTTTTTACCAAATCGGTTGCTCTAGAATTTGGATCTTTGTTGATTTTGCCGTCAAATTATAGGATTCGTACGAATTTATCTGACCAAAAAATTTGACTAAATTCAAATCTATTATTATTATTACCAAATTCTCATCAATTTTAGTTAAGTAATTTATTAACCAATAAAAAATATGAAGCATACTAACAAAGTAAAATGAATCTCCAAGTTGGCATTTAAAGTTAAGAGTGATAACAGGAATTGTGTATTTTTGTCTAGCCCGTTTTTTATTTACCTTTTTTTTTGGGGTAAAGTTTTGCATTACCCTTACATTAACCTTTATATATAGATTTTTTTTCCTGAAAAATCAACATAAAGGAGTACTAAAGCATCATTTAAGACATCTAATAATGATTAAATGGTTTATAATGGGAAAGATAGAGATATGAAGTTCATATAAATTATAATAGTAAAAATAAAAAATTTATAAATGTCTTTTAAAGTTTATGAAAATAATTTAAAAAAGTTTTTAAAAGCCACTCAAAGTCATTCATTATAAAATTTACAAAAATCTATACAAATCTATCATTAAAAAAAAATCTATAAAAGTTTTTAAAATTTTTAATTGAATACACCTTCTAAAACTTTATAAAGCTGAAAACTTTTGTCTTATTGAAAAACATGTGATACATATTATGTATGAAATAAACATGGAAAATTATAAATTTGTATGGTACATTTGGATTCTTTGATGGCAAGTCTCAATCTAGCTTTTTATTTTTAAGTTCAAGGGTTGGGTTTTGCCATGGAAGTTGAGAAAAAGCTTTTGGTATAAGAATTTCGATGAGGAGTGACCAGAATTTTAAGAAATCCAGGCTAAAAGTTTTTTCAGTTAAGATTATAGATGTGACTTTTAGATGTATTTTTAGCTTAAACTAACCTTACCAAAATGCTTAGAAGGGTCAAACACCCTTGGGTCTATTTTAAAGCTTGGGTGAGAAAATTTTAAGGAAATTTATTTTCATTTTCTCTTTTCATGACCGCTGGCAAAATGCAAAGGAAGAAGGAGATTTTTTTTTCCCTTTTCTAGGATAACCTGATGTTCTCCTTTATTTTATTTTTACAAAAATTTAGGTGGCACTTTCTAAATGAGGACATTTAGGATTTTTTACATCGCAATTTAAGAAAGAGTATCAATTAAATGAAAAAAACAATAACAACCGGGGACATTTGTGAATTATTTCAAACTTCTAGGTATTTTATGAAATAAGGTTATACATTATGTATTGTGCGTGATGTTTTTCTTTTTCAAAAAAATGATTCATGTCCACTACTTAACTGTTTTTACATTTTCATTTCAATGAAATATGATTATACATTATGTAGTGTATGTGATATTTGTCTTTTTCAAAAGAATGATTCATGACCACTATCTAACTGTTTTTACATTTTCTTTTCCAAAATATCGTTCATCTCATGTTTTTCGTTCATAGAAAGAGAAAGAAAAAGAAAGAGAGAAAAGAAAGGAAAAGAGAGAGAGAGAGAGAGAGAGAGAGAGAGAGAGAGAGAGAGAGAGAGAGAGCTCTATGTTTACAAAGAAAAAAAAAAGGGAAAGAAAAAGAAAAAGGGAGAGAAAACTTAATGAAGATAAAAACTTGAAAAGTAGAATTGTAAGAATGAATTTTTTGTTTGGTAAATGAAATGCATTAATAATACAAAAATACCCCCAAAATAGTGGATTACATAGTAGCAGAACCTGACCTCTTGTTGATAAGAATCAACTTAATGTCCAAAGGTAGGGAATCAAAAACAACATAATCAAGAGCAAAAACAGAATTCGAAGATAAAGAAAACTTAGCCAGTCTATCAGCTATAGCATTAAAAGATCATGGAGACCAAGTAAACCTCCAATTGAATTTGATTATTCTTTCTCTGATCTGAAGAACACCTCTTCTTAAGTCTCAAGCATCAATAACAAATTCTGCATTGATATCTTCAATAATAATAGCCTCATCAGAGGACCATTCCACATTGGACCATTCATTTGTGTCAATGATTTTAGAAGCCCATTCCACAGCATGGAGCTCAGCCACCCTTGTTGAATTGCACCTCAAAATCCTTGATCTGAGTAGGACCACGTCTCCTAACTCATCTCAGACGACCATACCTAAAGTCACTATGCCATTTTTAAATGTTGCGTCTGTGTTTACTTTTAGCCAACCTACTAGCAGTGGAGACCACTCAGTCCTCTTCTCTTTGTTATATTCCATCTCAATTCCCTTTGGATCCATGGTGTCCCCTACCTTCAGATACATCTCCACTATATGATTAAACATGAAGACAAGCTTACTCCATTCCCCCCTCATACACAATGTTGTTCCTGTAAAGCCAGCTACAGTATAACAAGGAGCTAAAAAAGACAATATGTCACCTTTCCTCTCTCCTTCCCTCACTCCTCTCTCTCCCCCTCTTTAATACAAAAATTAATTATATCATCAACATTGTTAACTTCCCATATGTCTAACCGAAAACCCCAACTGCTGGCAAAAGCCAGTCTTCTGGCCTTTTAGCACTCCTTAAATATGTGAAAAAGTGTATCCTTCTCAAACCCACAAATTGGGCAATGCAGCTCCCTTGACCCCATTCTTTTGACTTGCTCTTCTCTAGGAGGAATAAACCTATCTTTGATCCTTCACATGAAGAACTTGAGCCGAATATGTAACTTCAGCTTCCAAATTTTTTCCCAAATTTTTGAGCCTTGTCCTCCAGAAAGGTTCCGGTTCAGCTTGTAGCAACTTTTCACCAAAAAACCTTTGGCATTGTTGTCGCACCATATGAGTCTATCTTCATAGGTGGTACTAGGCCACGAGATTTTGAGGATGAGATTTTCTTATTCCTCAATGAAAAAGTGTTTGACCTTTCCCTCATCCCAACCGGTTCCTTCCCTATTCCTCAGCTCCGCAACAAGTCTTATCGACCTTCTATTGGCCCCCTGTTTTAGTTTAGGGGTTGCCCTTTCAAGGTCGAGGATCCACGGATCAGTCCAAACCTTGGTTGAGAAGCCATTCCCAATCTGCACCCTAGCCCCTTTGAGAATTCAATCTCTAGCACTGATAATTCCCCTCCAAACAAAAGAGGAACCATTTTTTAGCTCGTACTAAGAAAAAGATTGCCCTTTAAGATATTTAGCACTTAGAGTCTGAATCCATAAAAAGTCCCCCTCTCTCGCAATCATCCAAGCCAACTTTGCAAGAAGAGCCAAATTAATATCTGTGAACCTTTAGAATTCCAAGCCTCCTAGAACTTTCGGTTCAAGATTTCATCCCAAGCTTTCAGCGCCATAAATCCTTTCCCTCGTGTATTACTAGACCACTAGAATTTCTTTAAAATATTGTCCAGACTATTGCAGATTCCCAATGGCACCTTAAAGATTGACATTGTATAAGCTGGGATAGCCTGTAACACAGACTTAATCAGCACTGCTTTTCTTGCCTTGTAGAGAGTCTTCCTTTTCCACCATTCCAACCTTCTCTGGATCATTTCTTTTAATATCCTGAATTCTTTCATTTTGTTCCTTCCCAAAATCAAGGAGTTACCCAAGTATATGCCTTCCTCATATCCAGTTTCATTACCATCAGACTTTTCTTCCATTTGTGTTTTTTCACCATGTGAATCACTTCTTGAGCAATAATAGAATTCTCAGCAATCCATCTTCCTTTGATAAAAGCTCTTTGGTTTGGTGACACAATCTTTTCCACCACCCTCTTATTCTATTAGCAAGGATCTTTGCCACCACTTTGTAAGCAAAATTACATAGACTAATAGGGCGGAAGTTGTTAAAATTGAAGACCTTATCCGTTTTGGGAATAAGAACTAGAAATGTCTTGTTCACCGCCTTCGAAATCCAACCAATCTTGAAACACTATTTAACAAAAGTAATCAATTTGACTTTTACAATATCCTAGTACTTCCTGAAAAAGATACCTGGAAATCCATCGGGTCCAAGACTTTTGAGAGGGTGTAAGTTTCAAAAACTCTCCTTAATTTCTTCCTCTATTGGAGTTCTAAAGAGGATGTTGTTATCTTCCTCAATAATTTGATCTTGGAACAGATTCCCAAAGTTCACATCAAGCCTATGTGTATTAGACTTGAAAATTTTCTCAAAATTACTTAAGAAGTAATCGGCAGTCTTTTCCTCTCGAATCACCAAATTGTCCCCTTCCTTAATGGCAGCAATTATGTTCCTTCGACGTCTGACCACTGTGCTCAGACAAAAGAATTTGGAATTTTGGTCACCTTCATTTAGCCATAATTCTGTCTGTATATGGCCTCTAACTTTGCTCTCTGAATTCATAGCTCCTATTGGATGATCAGTTGTTTAGCGTGCTCTTGATCAGCACTTCGAAGAAAATCAAGTTCCCTCAATAGATTCTTAATCATATTCTGAGCAAACTCAAAAACCTTTTTGTTCCATTTTCTAAGGGCCATCGCAGTCTCTTTAAAGCTTTTGTCAAGTCTATGGCAATGCATGCCTCCCCGAGAATCCAAGTTCCAGGTTTTATCCACCATTTGAGTACTTGAATCATCTGTTGTCCAGGTTTGAATAAATCTGAAAGGTCTGTTATTGAGCCTGACTGTATTGTTGGTGCTTATGAGAATCATACAATGGTCCGACTCTTCCATCCTAAGATGCTGAACCTTTGACTCTGGAAAATTCTCCATCCAGCAATTGCTCTGTCAAGCCTTTCCTTTATCAGGGCAATGCCTTCCCTTTTATTTTTCCAGGTGTATCTTCTGCCTCTGTAACCCATATCAATGCTGCCTGTGTTCATTATGAAATCCCTCAGAAACAGTTTTCTCTTCTAGATGCCCCTTCCACCTTTTTTCTCCTCTGCTAAAACCATTTCATTTAGATCTCCAAAAAGCTGCCAGGGCCATGTTATGCTATTAACCAAAGTTTCCAATTGATCCCGGAAAACTGATTTGTCATCCAAGTAGGGTGTGCCATAATAAGCAATAAGATCCCATTGCTTGAACCCCCTAACATTTGAAACCTTGCAGTGAAACACTCTGTCATTGTTCCATTCACAATCCAACAATACATCTTCATTCCTAGACCTGGCAAATTTCAACACGACCCATTAAAAACATGTACGATTTTTTATGGGTTCGGGTTTATCTAAAATGGGTTGGGTTGATAACAGGTTGACCCGTTATGAACACGTTATCTTGATGGGTCTTAACAGGTTGACTCGCGAAAACCCATTAGACCTATTATGGACCCATTAATCTTTAATAACAATTTAGTAAATTAACTATAAAATATATAAATATATATATTTTATGTTTGTTTGTGCTTCATTATTTTTTAGTATGGACTATGAAACAATAAATCAAATATATTTTTCATTTTTTAAAAAATAATTTTGAAAATAAGTTTAACGTATTAACGGGTTGGATAACGGGTTACACGATAATTTCATGAACAAGTTTGAATTTATATATTTCAACATGAAAGCTTAACTGGTCGAGTTTGGATGAGAAAATTTTGACACGAACACAATATCATACAACACGAAAGGACACGTTGCCAGGTATAGTCATTCCACATTATCACAATTCCCTTGGCTCTTCCCATTGGTTCCACAGTGCATCTATTCTTGTACCCTATATTATTGTCCAAGTTTTCCATCCAAGTTTTACCACATTGCTTTTCCATCAAGAATATACAATTCGGATTGCAGTCTTTCACAATACTCTTAGAAAATTGATGGAATCACAATTACCTAAACCTTTGCAGTTCCAGGATAAAAATTTTACCTCTGTAGGGGAGCTTGTTTTGGCCCGCCACCCCGGCCTACTGAAAATCCAGTCTGTGAGATGTCGTTCCCTACACACTTCCCTCTCCTCTTTCAAAGCCTCTCTTAAACTCCTCATTCTGAGATCCCCTCATGGCCTCCCTTTTCCATGACCAGGCTCTAGTCCGGGGTCATAAATCTCATTGACATCTAATAGATTAGTTGTTTGAACTGAGGTGTTTTTGTCTGTGATAAGCAGTTGGGAAAGGTCTTAGCTTTGAATTTTTACTTCGGTGGCAATGTCTGATGAAACTTCTAATTCCTCCAGTGTTCCTGAACCTTCCTCTAGCAATAAACAGTTGGATCCATCTTGACCCTTTTTTCCTACTAGGGCATGTCAAACTTATAATTGGATCCATCTTCCATTTTGAATATGTCTTCCAGCCCAACCCAAAGAACTCCAGCAGATTCGGGTCTAGCCCATCCATAGCTTTCATCTTTTTGTCTTTTTTCTTTCTTACCTCCAATAACACCTTTGTGGCCCAATGAATAGTATCAAAATCCAGGTCTCTCAAATGTTCCATCACAGTAGCCTTCAAAGTGTCTGGTTTTCCTAATTTCAGCTGTCTCACTATCATATCTAGTGAGTCTAGCTCAAGGTTCATAAGCCCGGTGCCATTATACTCCAGCAAGGCATTAGGTTCATAGGTAATGCCGTTCTGACCTCCTTTTTCCCCATTTTCTTCCCCTGAGATAATTTGCAAAAATCCGGTGTCTGGCTCTTCATCTTCCTCATCGGAGCTTTTGCCATTTTTCAACACATTAATGAACAAAATGTTACATTTGTATTATGCCCTTAACCAAGGTCCAAATAATCTAGCTGTTATCATGTTTGGTGTTGTAACAACCATAGGTTCTTTGGTTTTGCATCTGCCTCTGACATGATCAATTCGTCCACATTTGAAACATAAATTTGAAAGGTGTTCGAATTTGAACTGAATCCAAATATCATTTATGTTACTTCTTTCCATGAAATACCCCACAGGCAAAGGATTTGAAACGTTAATCTCCACCCTGAAACGTAAATACTTGTTTGCAACCACACATCTTCTGTTAATGGAGCTAGGGTGGATAGTACCAACCCTATTTCCAATCATTTGCGACGTCGCTTCATGAAGGAATGCCGGCGGTAACCCGTGAATCTGAATAAAGAACGTCGAAGTCTCGAAGGTGATTTCACTAATGGATTGGTCGTTGGGCCATTCCTTCAGAACTAAATGTGCCCCGTTCAAACACCAAGGTCGACTTCTAAAAACATTATCCTTGTATTCTTTAACACCAAATTTGAACTTGAACAAATTCTCTTCTAGTTTTTTGATTGAAACTCTGTCTTTTAGGGGCCATGTCTTTACAACTATTTCGGTAATAGTGAATCTCCTAAAACTTCTTGATGATAGAACCTTGCCTAAGAGAATGTTTTGGGAGCTGAAAATCTCCCTTCTTCATTTGGTTTGAGGCTCAAAGCTTTCAGAGAGTCTTGGAGAGAGTCTACCTTCCTTTGCATAATATCCATTCTTGAAAAGGAAATTCTCAGTAGCTAAGAACCTGGTAAAAAGAGAATAGGATGGCAGATCGTTATTCTCAGATCACCATGGGAAGAAGCACTTCCACTCATCTAGCTTGATTAAAGAAGATTTCACTACACCTAATCAAGACTTTGTTGATAATAATTGAGGTGGTAGTTTTTTGTAAGTCTCTCATTGTTCGTAGGCCTTTTGCTAGTCAAAGTGGTGGGAAACTGTCACTCCCCAGCTCTGTACTATATGAATAAATGTTGATTTATTTTCAAAGACAAATCTTCTGGAAAGAATGAGTATGAATCATTAATTGAGTTGCTATGTAGACATCTATACAAAAAAAAAATTCTTGATTTGCTTGTAGGTGGATTCTGCCCATTTAAAATAACTTTTACTTAGCTTTTATTTTTTAAGTTTCATTTTCTTTAAAGAAAGCTTTTAAAATAAGGTCTAAATGTATTTTAGTACTGTCTAAAATTGAATTTGTTTATATATGTTTTGAAATTTAAAAAAAGTTGCACATTTGTCCAGTTTAGTTAAAATTAACATATTTTGTCAACTTAGAAGTCATGTAAATTGGTTTCTTCATTTTTAATTGTACCAAAAATTTAAAAACAGAAAAAAAAATATTTTGACATCCATTTATGACATTTTTTTAAAAAATTTTGGTACAATTAAAAATTAAAAAAAAAACTAATTTTGAAGATCATGTGTTATGCATGTGACCTCTAAGTTAACGGAATCTATTAATTTTAAGAAAAATGTGCAATTTTTTTTTTAAAAAAATAAGATATCAATTGTACAAATTAATTGTAGATAATCTTATGTGAACAAATTCAATTTTAAAGTGTATTAAAGTGCTTTAAAACCTTAAAAAATAAAGTTTTATTGCTTTTTGGATTAATTTCAACTGCAGTCTCTGATATTTGACCTAAATCAAATTTAGTCTGTTAGATTTCTTATAACATTTCTGTAGTGCCCATTTTAAATAATTTTTACTTTGAGCTTTCTTTTTTTTAAGCTTCAATTGTTTTTTCAAAGAAAGCTTTTAAAACAATAAAGTTTTATTGATTTTTGGGTTAATTTCAACGATAATCTTGAAGTTTGACATAAATCAAATTTAGTATTTTAGATTTTTAATAACATATATGTAATCCCCGCTGACATATGCAATTGCAATTATATCATTATCTAATTTTTATTAAAAAAATATATACTTTAAAATAATGATAAAATAATAATTATATATGTCAGCAAAAGCTACAGATATATTATTAAAAATTTGAAAAGTTAAATTTAATTTAGACAAAATTTAGAAACTACAGTTGAAACTTTAATTTTGATAAATAAAATACTTTTAAAAAAATATCTAAACACTTTTAAAAGCTATTTTTCACTTTTATAAAAGTCTTGCTTGAATCAAGCTTCTAACTTGAAGATCATTCTATCTACATTCATTATAAAACCTTACACACTCGGAAAAGTTGTGAAAACAAACTTGTCAATTGGCATTTACGTCTGTTGATAAACCTTTAACATATAGGTGTGATCAATGGTTTTTTACAAAAAGAAGATGAAATTTCTTTTAATTCTTTTTAGAAATTAGAACTAAAAAAGAAGAAGAAAAAAGTGTTAATTTTTACAAAAACAATAATAAAAAAACAAATTCCTGATTTAGTCTCATATTGGGCCCAATAGATAAAAAAAAATGAAACTAATCAGTTTTGGGCCGACTTCAGGTCTAGTCTTCAAGACTTGTATAGGAACCCAAAGCCCAGACTTACACAGAAAATCTTCCTCCATTGTTAGCAAAGCCTATTTTCTGCAGCGCATTATTTTTTTCCCAGGCAAATAAAACAGAGCAATTTTCAGAAAGACGTAGAAAAATTTATCACAGAGAGAGAAGAGAGAGAGAGAGAGAGTAAATGTCGGGAGTAGCAGACGCACCAAAGAGAACACTGGCTCCTCCTCTTAGAGGCCCTCGTTTCGAGCCTGTCGACCGCGAAAAGGTCTCTCTATTTACCTAGGGTTTTACAATCATTTCTTTATATGCTTTTTTTTTTTTCTTTTTTTTTCCGAGCATTCAGTTGAGAGATTGAAGAATTGAATAAACAGTTTTCATCTTTTGAAAATGTCTTTTTGATCTAGAGCTTAATGTGGGTTTTTATGTGTAATCTTTTTCTTTTGGTATTGATTTTGGATTTTGTTTTCATCTCTTTGATTTGCAGACTTGTCCCTTATTGCTTCGTGTTTTCACCAAGGTATGTTAGCCGTTCGCTCTTCATTTGAAAATGTAGTTCTTTTTTTTGTTATTTTAATTCTTGAATTTTCGTTTTGGTTGTATTATATGATGTAATTCTGTTCATGGGTCATCGTTGTATGGCTGTTGTTGTGCTTTATCAAGTGGCTAGGATTTATGATAAAGATGAAATTGAGAAATAAGAAGGAAATATGGTTAGTCTTTGTAGGATGATATGAAGGGAATAAGAAAGAAATTGAGAAATCAAGCATAGCTGGTGATTGATTTGTGTTCGTACATGAACCATCTGGAGATTGTACTGCTAACTAATGTGATGACAGGTTTAGTTGTTGGGCTTTTTTGTAGATTGGAGGTCATCATGCCAATGAAGATTTTGCTGTGAGAGGCAAGGAGCCCAAGGATGAGGTTCAAATTTATACATGGAAGGATGCAACCCTTCGCGAGATTACTGATCTGGTTGAAACTCTCTAACTCTCTCTTCCACAACCACCCCACCCCCCAACCACCCCC